>PVIU01023261.1:0-27797 GCA_004026605.1 Ondatra zibethicus | reverse complement strand
CCATCAGGATGAAGTCTCAATCCTGAATATATATGCCCCTAATATAAAAGCATCCACTTATGTAAAGGAAACATTACTAGAACTCAAAGCACACATCAAACCCCACACTCTAATAGTAGGAGATTTCAACACTCCTCTCTCACCAATGGACAGGTCAACCAGACAGAAACTTAACAGAGAAATAAGAGAACTAACAGATATAATAAATCAAATGGACTTAATAGACATCTATAGAACATTCCACCCAAACAGGAAAGAATATACATTCTTCTCAGAATCTCATGGAACCTTCTTGAAAATTGATCACATACTCGGTAACAAAGCAAACACCCACAGATACAAACAAATTGGAGTAACCACCTGTGTCTTATCGGATCATCATGGAGTAAAGTTAGAATTTAAAAATGACTCCACCCTCAGAAAGCCTACAAACTCATGGAAACTGAACAGTCAACTACTGAACCACTCCTGGGTCAAGGAAGAAATAAAGAAAGAAATTAAAGTCTTCCTTGAATTCAACAAAAATAAAAACACAACATACACAGAGACCCACATTCACACCAGAGAAATGGATTGAGCTCCCAAGGTCCAGTCGAAGAGCAGAAGGCGGGAGAAGATGAGCAAAGAAGTTAGGACCGTGAGGGGCTGGACCACCCACTGAGACAGTGTGCCTGATCTAATGGGAACTCACCAAATCCAGCTGGACTGGGAGTGAATGAGCATATGATCAAGCTGGACTCTCTAAATGTGGCTGCCAATGAGGGCAGAATGAGAAGCCATCAACAATGACACTAAGACCTATCTCCTCTGCATGTATTATCTTTTTGGGAACCTAGTCAATTCGGATGTACACCTTCCTAGGACGGGATGGAGGGGGGAGGGCCTTGGATTTCCCACAGGGCTGGGCACCATGCCCTCTTTTAAGGAAGCAGCGGGGGGGGGGAGCGGGAGGGGATTGGGAGAAGGGGAGGAAATGTAAAATCTTTTTTTTGAAGGGAAAAAAATAAAAGAATATGGGGAAAAAAGATTGCTAAGTCAAAACCATAGATCTGAAATTTTTCTCTGGACTGACACATAGCCTGGCTTCTCCATATATTCAGGGGGGGAACTAATGTCCTGTTAAATACTGGCTCTTGATTATCTGAGCACAGAGAGAAATCATTCGTGAAACACAAAAATAATGGAGTTATTACAATGAGACTGAAATGTTTTAATGTTGTAAAATTGAAAAGTGAAAAATATCTTAGCAAACATTAAACAGGCTGACTTATGAGTTACAATTATTAAAGCAGCAGAATTTTATCAGACTCTTTTGCATTTGCAGCAACCTAAGACACTTCACATTGTTAATACACATCTAATGATATGTAGGCTCTATTTTAATATGTTTATAATAAGAACAGTTTATATATTGCATTCATTAGACAATACTTCTTCTTGGGACAAACACAAATGGCCTCTATGGCAACAGATGGTTTTGTTAGTAATGAACACTCAATTTCAAGATTACAAATTTCCCAACATAATGTAAAACCTCAAAAACATTTCAGAAAGAAGAATTAAGTCAAAGGAATGTGAAAAGTGTTGGTAAGAGGGTAACAGAATATTTGACCTAAGATTTTAAGGAAGAGATAAGAAAGAGCAATACATCTGTGAGAGAATTACATCTTGAAATACACACACACTAAGTGGTATAGACCAGCAATACAAAGCAGAGAACTGCCCAGTGCTTAGGGAGTTGTTGGCCAACACAGGTTGGACTCTGCCTTTTTTGTGTTTTGTTTGGGTTTGGTTTGTCTTTTCAATAGAAAGAACATGAAGTTGGGTGGCTAGGAAGGTGGAGAAAGAGCTGAAGGGGTGCGGGGAGTTGAAAGAGAGTGATGAAAATATATGGCATGAAATTCCAAATAATAGTTGAAAACACACAAAAAGGAAACTGCTATGATGATAAGAAAGTGGAAAACATTTTTCAAATATTTGAAATGATTTTTCCATCCATGGTCACTGCTGTGGATTAGTATTTGCTCTTGAAAAACACACGTGCTGAAAAGAATCTGAATAATGAAGTAAAATTAAGGATGTACACACACACACACATCTTCAACAACAAAAAAATTAAATACCTGAGTAGCTGGACTATATGTTATAAATAAGTGATTCAAGAAAAAATAGAAGACTAGAAAATGATTTACATAAGTATACATAACTGTAAGTTAAAATAATCTCTTTAATCCCAGCAACCAGAAGGTAGAAGCAGGCAGATCCCTGTGAGTCATGAGTCGTAACGTGCTCACAGCTCAGCTCTGAGCACCAGTGACAGATTTTCAATGTAAAACCTAGACTACATGCACAATATAATATCTGTTGCTACAATGCAGTAAAATACTCTACATGAATGCGGATGTGAACTAATAATAACAATCCCAGAGAGCTTTCTGGTCTGTGTGTGTCTCCCTGGGTATGGAATTAACCCCACGCATCCCCCTAGTTCCCCTAACTGAAAAGAAATTCTGAACTATTCCTGGCTTTCACGTTGCTCCTATACTGATAGTGATAACATTTTCCTGTTGCTCTCAATGTCTGAGAGTCACCCTGGCTGTCAAGTGTTGTCAAGATCATGATGTCTGTCATTGCTCTAAGGTATGGGTCTCTCTCTCTCTCTCTCTCTCTCTCTCTCTCTCTCTCTCTCTCTCTCTCTGTGTGTGTGTGTGTGTGTGTGTGTATGTGTGGTCTTATTGGGGCACTAACTCAGAGCACTGGGCAGCCTAGCCAAGTGCTTTGCAGCATCAGACCTTGTTTTCTGACACAGAGTCCTGCCCTGTAACCCAGGCTAGACTGGATCTTGATCTTTGAGCCTCACGTGTCTTGAACCTGCCATCCTCTTGCCTCCTCTTTTTGAGTGCTGGGATCAGAGGCCTGCACCACAGTGCTCAAGTGTGCTCTGACCTTGGCTCATCAGGAGTGCTATTCACACTCAGCCCACCAGCCCTTTCATGTTCTAAGGCAGTGGTTCTCAACCTCCCTAAGGCTTCGACCATTTATACACTTCCTCATTTTGTGGTGACCCCCGCCCCAACCATGAAATTATTTTAGTTCCTACTTAATAAGTGTAATTTTGCGAATGATACAAATCTTAATATAAATATCTGTGTTTTCCGAGGTTTTTGGGGTCATGATCCACAGGTTGAGAACAGATGTTCTAAAGTCTTTGGAGCTGGAAAAGTCACATTTGCTTTTCTCTTCCTTTTATCACGTATGAGAGCAGACTTTTTTCAGTGTATTGGAAATCACCTATTCAGGTTTCTCTACCTCTGAAGAAAAAAACATAGTCACTACCACAAACAGCTGCAGCAGCAGCAGCGAAAGGAGCAGCAGCAGCAGCAGCAGGGATCCATAACCCTCCCTACAGATGTTAATGGTTTGAACTTCATACCATCCAAAAACCAAAATGTTTCAGAAGTGGCTATTTCGCTTGAGTAGGTCAAAACGAGAAAGAGGTGTGCTTCCTTCCCTGAGACAGAATGTGACTCTGCTGGTCCTGCTTTCTCAGGCAGAGAATTCACTGCAGGACCACACCTGTGCTCCCATGCTAGGACACTGAGCCCAGCCTTTGTCCCTAAAACTGTGAGAGGGCTACAATCCAGAACATGTGACTCAAGCACACAACTCAATAACACAGAGGTTTTTATATCAATTCCTGGAAACACTTCTAGCCTGGAATAAATCTAAATCAGAACATGAGCCTACAAGAAAAGGATGCAGCGTTCTGTGCAGGTCGATGCCTGTTGGACATACCTGAACCAGCAGGGCAGGGCTAGCTGTGTCTCAACAATTCTCCACGAGTTCAGCTTCACTTCAGGGCTTCACTGGCCATGCAGCTCTCTGACAGCTGAGGAAACGTGCTGTGAACCAACCTTCTCCACCAACCTGAGCCTTGAACATGGAAATGTTGATGGGCTCTTTCCTCCAGATGTCTAGACATGGACTGTCATTTCATAGAAAAAATAATTCAATAATAATTCAACTATGGTAAATCTAGCCACTTTGTTGGACATAAACCTTTTCTCTGGGATGTTACAGGGAAACAGACTGCAAAGGCAGACACAGAAGAGCTCCTGACACTTCACCTCTACTGAGAGATGCGCACTAGAGAGCACAGCCATGTCTTCCTCAAGGAACTTTTAAATGAAATTATGATACATGTGATCATTTTCAAATAAAAGAGACATAGGAAAGGAAGCTGACATGCTCTGAGGGACGAATCTACCTGAGCTTCATCTTCTGAAGAGGAAAGTCTAACATGCTACAGTCTCTAATCTCAACCATATTTTAGGAACTATGAATACACTATGAATTCAGAAATTGTTGCACTAAAAACTTGAGTGGACAGTGGAAATTATACAAAACGCTGTCATTACTCTCATCCTCTCAGGTGCTTGGAGTGTCTCCGACGGTCTGGCTGCCTAATGAAGGGTGGGACTCACAGGGTTTCCATGTCAGCCCTTCTGGGAAAACTAGTCTCTGGTCCACAATTAAACACACCATGTACAAAAGATGTGTTTCATGAGAGTTGGTGTCTGCATTTCATTTCGGGAAAGCATTTAAAATAGCATTCATAATCAATTCTCAAAATATTTGTTCAAATTAGAAATAGTCACAATTGAAAGTGTAAAGTCCCATTCTGATTTTGATGTTCATGTGAGAGACTCAGCTGCTCATAAGTAACAAACCGAAATATGTAGACCTTTGGAAACAACACAAAGTAACAATATGATATTTCAAGGAGTTGAATAATCCAGGCTTAGCTATATTTCAGATATTGTAACATCTGTCCCTGAAAACCATCTTGCTGCCTGAAGTAGGCTCATCCTTCTGCAAGCCCTAGGTGCATTCAAATGTCTAATACCTCATCTCACCCCATGGAAAGAATTTAGATTGTGGCCAACTGCCTACTTAATGTCTTTCTATAGTAACAGTGTTTATTCAAGACTTGCTGTGAGATTGAGTAGAATGAAGTTCCTTGCACACTGAGGTGAAGTCCTTGAGCCCTTTGCTCGGGGGAAAAGGAGGAAGAGTTGGAGGCTCAGGCAGAGTGGCGACTGGAATTGGCATCCAGAAGAAGCTGTTGTGGGTTCAGCTCGCCTCCTAGGCAATACACACGATTTCCATCTTTTTTCCTTTGCTATAACAGATGCAATTAATTAGTTTGGACTGTTTTTCTCTCCGTGTTCCTCTCTATAATGTTGTCCATGGAAGGATACATCCAGTTTTCAGTGAATGCTGACTAAGAGTTTTGGTAGGTAGTCTTTGCTGAGGATATTAACTTCAACTTTAAGCTTGCTCTCACATCTTTCCTCTGCCAAACCAATTAGTCCACTTTCCTTAAATTTAACCTCGCTCTAACTCAGACCAAGAAACACAAACATGCTATGTACTCACTTCTAAGTGGATATACCTGTTAGGTAAACGATGGTAATCACTCTACAATCCACAGACCCAGGAAGGCTGAGTAACAAGAAGGGCTCTAAGGGGAATGCATGGATGTTCCTGGGAGGTAAAGTAGAATCAGTTTAGTGGAGGAACCTGGAGTCTGTGAGACTGGAAACAGGAAGGATCAGATAAGCGGAGAAGGGATGGTGGGAGAGACAACAGGAACTGGAGGGAATTGGAAGGACAATGTGGAAACCTAGTGCAGTAGAAAACCCAGGATTCTATGAGGGTGACCCTTTGTGAGGACTCCGAGTAATGGAGGATACTGAACCTGAACTGACCATCTTTTATAACCAGGTAACTTCTAATGGTGGGACTGGGACACAAATCCAGCACAACCTGTCCTGCCTGCAAGATGCCCTGGAGCAATGGAAGCACAGAACTTGTTGGGGGTGACAGCCAATTACTGGTTTAATTTGGGACCCATGCAATGAGATGAAGTCTAGGCCCAAAACTCCCTGGATGGCCAGGACCTGGAGTCTGGATAGCCCAAAGACCTAGCAAAAAAATTGATAAAATGATTCCTAATGATATTCTGCTACACTCAGAAGAGCACCTAGCCCAATTATCATCACAGAGCTTTCCTACAGCAGCTGATGGTAGCAGAGGCAAAGACCCCACCATCAAATAACAGGTGGCACGGACCCTAATTAGAGATCTAGAGATCTTCATTCAGTCCCTCTTGTTGGGGCTCAGGAAAACTCACAGAAGAAGAGAGGAATGAATTGTAGGATCCAGGGGTCAAAAACACCAGGAGAACATGTGTAAATAGAAGTTTCTGTCTCATCCGGCCCCGCTGCCTTTCAGTCCCAAAGAAACATACAGAGCCTTATATTAATTATAAACCGTTTGACCAATGGTCGGGCATATTCCTACTATCTCTTTTATCTTAAATTAACCCATTTCTGTTAGTCTATGTATTGCCTCATGGCCATGGTGTTACCTCATTTTCTACATTTCTTGTTGCCTTGGCTGCTACATGGTGTCTCATTGACTCTGCCTACTCTTTCTATATAGCTCCGGATGGATTTCTCACCTGGCTTTACTCTGCTAGGCCATTGGCCAAAACAGCTCAATTCATTAGCCCATAAAGCAAAACACATTTACAGAAGGACATCTCATATCATTTCCCCCTTTCTGTCTGTTAAAAAGGAAGGTTTTAACTTTAACGTAGTGAAATTACATATAATGCAACAGTTATCAAGGAAAACTACAGTTACAACATTTAGTCTATTCATATTGGGCAAAAATTAACAAAAAATGTTCTATCATCTATCTTATCTTTGTGAGTCTAAAGTTTCTTATCTAATTTATCTTTTATCATAACTAGGGAAAATTATAATTATAACTATCTAACTCCATCAAAGACCCCAGAAGGATAAAATATTACCTAAGTAAACAGGACGTGCATTGTAAGCAACTTCCAAAGTTCTAGAAATGACAGAGACATCTCGCTGCATGGACAGTCACCCAAAGTCCTCTGTAACATTGGGGCATCCCTCTTCAGCCTATAGGCCAATAGGGTCTGGCAGACTTTCCAGTGAAGCAGGAAATTTGAAGATGTGTTCTACCTTGTACTGACGAAGTTTGTCAGTTGCTTTCTTCTGTGTTCTACAGAATGTCTGGCAGTTTCTTCTGTGAAGCAGGAACCCTGAAGAGCCATCTTGTCTTTTGGAAAGTTCAGCAGTCACTTTTCTGTGGGTGCTGCGTGTCCAGTTCACACAGCACACCATCAAGCAGTACAGGCAAGGGCAGTTTCTTGCCCAAACTGCTAGCCTTGTCACATTGAAGGCAAATTTCATAACGAGATTCTTCCATGACCATCAATCTCTCTGAAGTAATTGGTGCTGCCAGAAGCAGACATGCCTCGCTGTTGAGAAAAGTCTAAGTTCTTAAAGCATTTTAAATGTCATATTCTGTAGGTATTTGAAAGGTTTGAGTAATACCTATCCATCTGAACTATATCTCTGTACATCTAGAAAACCTAACTAACATGACTACAAAATTGACTATTATAGATTACTATCTAATAATCCATAATTGTTAATTATACATTACATTTTTAAATGAGCTGTATAAACATAATACCTTAAACAAGAGTAGAAATGTACATATAACAAAATTAACCTTAAATTTGTAACAATAAATCAAAGTCCATGCAAATGGAGTCGTCATTTCTATATTATATCCTCCCCCTTTTTTAGAAAGACCTTAACTGTGACCATTAACCATTTATAATTAACACTTGTGAATGAAAACAAACATTAATAAACAATATTTGGGAATTTGTGCATAGTTTTTAAGATTACTTCTGATAGGGGGCACTGTTAATCAAGTTTTTCATGGGGTATCCTTTGTGGTTGGTCCATCTCAGGCTGCAATCCTGAAGCTGCTGTGGATGTTGAACCACCTGGGACATCACTTCAGGGGGTCTTGTTTGATCAAACCATATTAGCCAGTAAGGAATCCACAGCTTTCTATCCTCTGTGGAAACAAAAGCAGAACCTCTTTTCCAAAGTAACATGTTCTTAGACTTAAATTTTGATGTCAAGATGGATAAACCTTTAAAATACATATGCTGTTTTATCTTAGCAGCCCATACAATGAAATGTCTCTCTGTAGTTAGCTCTTTCACAGTCAAAAAGTTCAAAAAAATACAATAATATACATAATTCAGATTTTTTGTGTATTTTCTATCTTTACATAGCTTTTTTTAAAATTCTATTTCTTTTACTTTTATTTTTTAATTTTTTTTTTTTTGAGACAGGGTTTCTCTGTGTATCTTTGGCTGTCCTAGATCTCACTTTGGATACAAGACTGTATTTGAACTCATAGAGATCTGCTTGCCTCTGCCTCCTAAGTGCTAGGATTAAAGGCACCACCATGCCTGACTACTTTTTAAAGGACTTTCTCTATTGTTCTTCTTTTCTCTCCCAAGCCTGTGCATATTTATAAAAGCACTGTAAAGCATTTTGAGGATTTTTTTAAAATTTGAATCTGTCTTTACTGTATATCTCTATCTTTTTCTGAGCCTGTGAGTTTTTAATCTGCTAAGCAGCATGGCTAGGATTAAAGCTGCAGCTTTGGTGACTGGCTCTGCTCCCCTCAAGCTCTCATAACTGGCGTTCATACCTTCATGTTTCAATTGAACGTGAGGAGTTGCCTGAAACCACTTGCAATGGCGTTTAATTAACACCCAAATCTCTGTAAGCCGATTTTCCTTCACGTTTACTCCATCTCCTCTTAACAGGCATTATGGTGAGACTGTTCCTCCCAGTTCTCAATGTGGCCAGCTTCTCTGTTCTTCAAGCCATGCATTGGGCACCTAAATGTCATGAATATTTTGACACTGGGTGTGGGGGTTCACACAGGTCTGTGAAATGAAGACTCAGAGACACATTGAGAATGAACTTAGTCTCAGTGAACTGAAGCATTTTTCCCTTAGCCTCCGGGCATCTTTATTTTTTTGTATTTACACTTTAGCTAGTAGATTTTCATATCTCTAAACAAAATGAATGAAGTTTCCGAAAAGACAATGCCAGGTACAAATACCTGATTCATGAGGTACCAGAGTTTTCAGGGTTTCTTCTAAACCAAGTTTTGCATAGGCTTTGTATCCATGGGACTCTCTCAGACAAGATTCACACAGGGCAATAAAAGGTATCTGTAACACAAAGGATGGACTAGGGCTGTGTGGAAACTGTGGAGCCAGGCCAGGAATAGCCCAGTGGGAGTTCATAGCTAGTGAGGGCTTCTTACTAACCCTCTGGCACCTGGCCAGCATGAATTGCTGCCACATTCTTCTCATAAGCTTGCCTGGTGTTGGAAAATCGACATAAAGGTGTTTGTGGAAAGAGACAGGGTCTGCGCTGACAGAGATCCAGGAGGATGCCTGTTACCAAGCCATTAGTGAATTTTGAAGAAAGGTATTGATAAAGGGGAGTTGGTGAGACATCACTAAACGGTTTAGGAGAGCCAAGAAACCTTATTCACATGGGAATAGTCACACAAGCATCAAAGGAAACAGTAACCTACCTCCTTTCCTATTTCTTTTTGTAAGACACAGCATAGTTTAAAAAGAGACCAGCAAAATATTCCAAGTTTATGTAAAGTCTCTGCGCACATACAGCTGTCCTCATAAAGTGCAGGAAGAGCTTCCAGAGCAAGAGGTGGGCGCGTGCATAGAAGGCGACTATACTGACTCACACAGCCTGAGTAGACACACTGCCTTGCAGCAGGGCAGAAGATGGTAAAGCCCTGTGGAAAGCAACCCAGGCAGCCAGAGATCCCAGGGACAAGGACGAAGTATAAAAACACTGCTATTGGTGTCAAATATTTCACACTGGTACAGGATTTTATGTGATGTAAATGTAAAGGTTTTATTTGTTATAGTATATGCATGGTTCTGTTCTTGTTTACAATTTATCATACACCACTGAGGGAAACCACAAGAAAGACTTAGGTAAGAGTTTTTATGTTGTCTAAAAAGTGAGAGAGATTTAGGTATGTTGTCTAAAAAGCAAGAGAGATTTTGGTATGTCATCTGAAAAGCGAGGAAAAAAGCAGGAGACTAAAAGAATAAAGAGAGAAAAATAGATTAAAGGTATATATAAAAAGTTATAAAAGGTCAGAAGGAGATTGAACTATGTTTGCTGTGGTTTCTCATACATGCAAATACTGAATGTGCTTGTTTTGTCGAAAAGTTTGTCTATGTAAGTTTTCTTGCAAGCATGGACCTGAGACAGAAGTGGTCTGACTATTTTTGCTGTCTCTGCCACCCATCACTGCTGTTGCCACATTTACAGGCCTGACTTCAGAAATTTATCACTGAGCTCTGTGACTGAATTTGGGTTAGCAGAAGTTCAGATGACTTTTTGGTATAGATAATGTCAAAACTGCTATATGCTGGGGTTTTTTTTTAATTAAAATTCTGGCTCTAGAATTGGATTATGGCTCTTTATTTGTTAGACCCATGTTCTATTTACTTAAAATCTATGCATGGGTAATTTTTTAAAAAACCCATAAGACATAATTCCATTTTAAATTTTTAGATTGCCATTTTGCTAGAGTTAAAAAAATGGATGCCACATGTTTTCACCACCATCTTGATTAAAGGTGACCACGTGGAGTGGACCTAACAAATCTCCAAGATAGTTTAAATTAAAATAAATTTAAAAATATAATATAGGTTTTAAAATATTAAAGCTGCACCTCAATGTTTTTATACTCAAAAATGTACCTAGTTCTGTCAGCTAGTTTGTTAATTTAGGAGTCACCCAGGTAATAATGGTTATAAAGACATAAAACAATCATTTAAAAAACAGCTAAGGTTTACAAATATAGGGCAGGACGAGAGCCCCAAAGAATGTACAGTTGTAACAATGGGCCTTAATAGTTTTCAAAATGCCAGTGCCAGGTGATGGTCACCAGATGTACCAGCTACAGTAAAATGGAGCAGGCTGATATCTAAAAGACAGGCTATGTATACATTGTCGAGGGTGGGATAAAAGAAGTACTTTATTTTTAATATTACTAATATTTTTAATATTAATATTAAAATAATATTATTTTAATATTTTTAATATTAATATTAATTTAATATTAATATTAATCTTAATTTTTAAGGCTGTGAGAAATCTGTGCTATAAAAAGTTTTATATTGTTAATAGCTAAACTTAAAATAAAGGCTCTTTGCTTTTACATACAGGACTCTGTCTCCTTGTTGGCTTTTGCGGGGACTTTGCAGATTTGGGCATAACATTTTGATTTGGCTTGATTGGGATTTTTGCATCGGCAGAGAGCTCGTGTTAGAAAATATTCTTAACAGTGGTGGAGATGAACATCATGTCGATGATGGAGAGCTGGCTGAGGAGGAAGTACATGGGGGTGTGGAGTCTTCGGTCCAGCCTGATGAGGAGGACCAGGGTGATGTTGCCAATCAGAGCTACTGCAAAGAGGATGGCGATGACTGTGAAGAGGAGAGTGTCCATCTGGCCATACTGGAAAAGACCCACCAAGATGGAGTCTGTCCCCCAGCTGTGATTTACCATTTCCATGGCTCAGGCTGGACCATCAGAGCAGACACAATCTGGAAGGGACATGGTCTGATGAGAACTGCCTTTGGGGAGAAAACAAATGATAATTATCATATGAGATAGATTGTTCTGGAGTAGCTCTAGGGCAAACTCTCTTCCATCCTGTGCTTTAGTTACTGAAAAAGTCCTTTTTAGTTCTTTTAAATGTTTTTTATTTTGCTTACTCTGTTGTAATCATATGTGTTAATATAAGACTTTGGTGTTTCGATACGTGCCTGGAGATGCACTCGTTTTAAAGATTGGATTCCCAATTCTCTGTCCTTATGACTTCTACACAGATGGAGTCTTGAGCCCCTCTCTCAATTCAAGGTTTTTATAAGTTTTTATAAATGTAACTAATCAGACCAAACATTTTGAGACCACAGAGTGAAATCAAATGATCATAAAATAAACAGTTGCATCGTTTTCAGCAAAATTTCCATTCCTCTTTGCAAATTCTTCCTGATGAGAGATGGGAGCTCAGGTCTCTTTCTGTGAAGGCATTAACTCACTTGCTTTTATGGTGTAGGAGGTCCTTCTGCCTATGTGTTGCTTTCACTGGTTGAATAAAGAAACTGCCTTGGCCTTTTGATAGGGCAGCACTTAGGTAGGCGTGGAAAAGAGAACTGAATGGGCAGCACTTAGGTAGGCGTGGAAAAGAGAACTGAATGCTGGGAGGAAGAAGGCAAAAAGAGAGCTACCATGGAGCCTACAAGTCAGACATGCTGAATCTTTCCCGGTAAGCCATGACCTCGTGGTGTTATACAGATTACTAAAAATGGGTTAAATCAAGATGTGAGAGTTAGCCAGTAAGAGGCTAGAGATAATGGGCCAGGCAGTGTTTAAATGAATACAGTTTCTGTGCAATTATTTCGGGGGTTAAGTTAGCCAGGTGGCAGGGAAGAACAAGCAGCCTGCTCTTCCTACTACACTTCTATAACTGTGTGAACAAAGGCATTGGCAGGAGAGTCTTAGGAAATAGAAACACAGACTTTATAGAGAATATGAATGGAATACTGAGACGACTGTGCAATTGTAAACATAAAGAAGATGCAGTACGGCTACAAGAGGATTACGTAAAGCAAGAGAACATCATGCGAAACCACATTAAGCATTTTGTTATGTCATATTATACATCTACTGCATAAAACAAGGAGACTTCTAAAGTAATGCAGCTAGCAATCTTTTTCAAATTCTCAAAATACGAATTGTGAAAGAAAATAAAGCAGAAATTAATAGAGCAATGCAGAAAATGGTTGTTACTTTTTATATAAAGACTTCAGCTAGACTGTCCACAGTTTTGTTTTTCTCCTAAATTACCCCAGGTGTCAGATGTTATCCAGAGGTCACTGCTGAAAATGTGGAGTTCCATGCTGATTTCCTCAGTGTGTGTGTGTGTGTGTGTGTGTGTGTGTGTTGTTGGGATCAAACACCTGCCTAGGCAAGCACTGGACCCCTGAGTTACCTCCTTAGTTATTGGTTTTTGAGGCTAGGTCTCACTATGTGGTCAGGCTGTGGCCCTCATCTTGCTTGGTAGGTCAGGCATGTTCTCTGCTTCACTCCTTTCCTGCACCTGCTGAGGGCTGGGACACTGGGCTCCCAAGCTCAGCCCTGTCCTAGCTTCTCATCATTAGAAGCGCTGGTTGGTGTCCACTGAAGCCTTGCGCATGTTAAAGTTATTCTGTGAAATGGGAAAAGGTGCATTCTCCTTTCTCTTCTTTACACTGAGAGCAGAATTTTCTCTTTTGGTCAATGTGTTAGAAGCTACCTAGTCAGGTTTCTCCATCTCTAAAGACAAAACTCAACCCGTGTAAGCAGCAGCAGCACTGGTCCTGAAACCTCCCTCAGGCTCCTGATGGGGAATGTTAGGTCATCTCAGACACAACGTGCTGCTGATAGGGCAATTTCCCTTTGGAGGACAGGGTGTGTTGAGACAGCCCAGAGCGGTGGACACTCCTGAGCTCCTCACTCCCGTTGGATCCCTGTCACAACCACCTCCTTTACCACACGAGACTCCGTATAAGGGTCATTTGGAACCAATGTAAAAGATGTCAGCTGGCCTGATGTTTATCCTCCCACTCTGTGTACATGTATCAAAGCAGTACATTGCACTCTGGGAATTAATAAAGCAGAAACTAGTAGAGTAATGTAGAAAATGGTTGTTATTCTTTATATAAAACCTTCAGCTAACCCACACCCCCCAGAATTTCCCAAACAACAACAACAAAATGCTGGACTGCCCACAGTATCATTTTGCTCCTAAATTACTCTGGGTGTCAGATAATTAATTTTGAACTCAGAAAATATTATAAATATGCTAAAAAGTGGCGCATGTTGTTGACAAACTTGTCTTCCCACACTGGGAAAGCCCCAGTCTCTTTCTCTTTGTGAGAAAGGTTACACGCACGAGGCAGTCAAAGGGCAGCATTCATACACCTTGACAATGCAGACGTTTTTAAAGTGATACCTGGAATATGTATTTATCTAGGAGTTGATTCAGTTCAGGAGTATGAGTAGAACTTTACACAGTAATGCCAGGACATACCTTCGCCAGCAAGAGCAGCGCTGCTACAGGGTCTCCTCAACAATTCGTCAGGGGATTCTGCTTTACTTCAGCAGTCCATTGTCTGCAGGGCTCCTTCATGGGCAAAGGGAGCGTGCTGTGACTGAGGCAGATTCTGTCCCCCAGATGACCTGTGCACTGCCTGTCTTTTATAAATTTAGCTCTAACATAATTTTCATTATAGCAACTGTATATTAGAGATACCTATCTCACTTTCCTAGGTTTTCTTTTCAAGAACAGAATACTAAGTAAGAATGGAAAACCACTGCCCCCCAAATATCTAGAAAGATTAGACACCCAGAGATAATAGGTACAAAGTCACAGCTATGCCTCCATGACTGACTTTTAAATACAATGCTAATACCCAGTGAATCAAGCTACTTAATCTGTGCATCAAAAAAGAAACCCTGGCTTCTACAATCTCTAATTCCAAGCACATCTTGGAAATTGTCAGTCCACTGTAATTTTATAAGAGAGTCACTTTAGCCCCAGAAAATAAACCTCACTTAACATCAAAGACTTAAGTGGGAAAGAAATAGTTTTTAGCACATATGGAAGACTCTTAAGGTCTGAAATCCTCTGGCTGGCTGTGGAAGACTGAGCCTCATAGGCATTCTTTCAGAATCCTCCTGGGAAAACCTGGTCTCTTGTCCACAATTCAACAAACACATCATGTGCAAAAGAGATGCCATCTTATTAGAACTCCTGTTTATGCCACACAGTAGAATCAAAGAGTTCAGAATGAATGTCCAAAGCATGTTTTTCAAGTCATAACTGAAGCCGAGAAGCTAAAAACATCTCATTCTATGGTACTTCTAACACATTTGTCTGCACTAGAATTTGTCTGCACTGAAGTGTAGGAATAAGCTACAATATGTAGATAGTAGAAATGTCATAGATGTGGTATTTCAAGGAATTATGTAACCTAGGATTTGATCTGTGTCACGTATCTCTGAAGACTGTCTTCAAATGTTCAGCATGATCAGAAATGTAGGAGAATCATTTTTATGAAGTCACAGGTCTGTCTGTTAGATGTTGGAATCAAAAACAGTTCACTGTGCCTCAGCTTGGGGAGAACATCAGATCACAGTAAGGGGAAGTCCTTTCCTAATGCAAAAACAGTCCTGTTAATCTAAACGAAGTTATAGTCTTTAATTAGAAGAGAAGATTAATGTTTAATGTTGAGCTATACTGAATTTTGAACTATTTCTCAATAAATAGCAACATCATAACAGCATTGTAAAAACTAGATGTTTCAAATATATTATCTCAAACTCATTCCAAGTTTACATAGGTAACATGTTTAATTTGTATTCTGTTAATAGAAATGCCAGGTTTTTTCTTTTACCCTTTTACTTAGAGACAATATTACACTTCTAAGAAAAAAAACTTCAGTACAAATATCGCCTTTGATAGTATTTACTGGGTTCATTGAGAACAGTTGACCCAATCAATTCTAGGTCTCTCTTTATGTGTTACACTGAATCATTTTTTAGTATTGATACTTTTTTCTATGGAATGTTTTTCATGACAACTTTTAGGTGGACAATAGTAGATAGTCTAAAAATGACTATTATTCTTTCTATATATTTCTTATTGCTATTTATTTGTAGATTAATAAGTGGACTTTGAAATGAATATTTTGTTCAAATTAACAGCCAAGCCTTTTCTTTTATCTTTCTGTGGCTTAAACACTCTTGTATGACATGTTATTTATGGTATCTCTTATCTGGTAGTCCTGGATTTTATGGCTTCTCCCACATTCAGTGGAGTTTTTACCTTATTAACTAATGACCCATTGATCTACTAACTTATAGTCACAGTGCTACCACCATCATGCTTTTCATGTTGGATTGATGCAAATTTCACCCTGGAAATTTAGTCTTAAAAAATCTTTTCACTGCCTTTTATTATTTTATATTTTTCTCTTAATTTTACTACTAAATTTTCCTTGTTTGTTTAAATTAAAATTTCAAGTTCAGCCAATAACTGCATATTATTTATGTGTATAGATTGTCATCTGTGTCATCATTTCTATACTCATCAAAGCTCCCAAGTGTAACTGGCTTACAGTGACAATAAAAATAATTGGAGCACCCTGTTTGTCATGAATACCAACTTCATCCATTTTTATAGATGTATGCTATGTTCTAGTAAGTTATATCACCTTTCCTGGTTATATGTTGTGTCTATTATTTTATTGTATGTGTATGGGTATTTTGTTTACATGTGTTTTTGTGTACCATGTACATGTTTGGTGCCCGAAGAGGACAGAAGAGGGTTTCAAATCCCCTGGATTCTACAGATGGTTATGGACTGCCATGTGGGTGCTGGGAATTGGACCTGGGTTCTCTGGAAGAGCAGCCCTTAACTGGTGAACATCTCTACTTACACTTTAAACACTCCTGATAGCTTTATAATTTTATTAAAATAATCTTTTTGTGTTTTTTTTTTCAAGAAAGGGATTTTTGGTGTAGCCTTGGCTGTCCTGGAACTCAAGCAGTAGGCCAGACTGTCTTCAGATTCAGAGATCCACCTGCCTCTGCCCCCTGCATGCTGGGATTAAAGGCATGCACCACCAGTGTCCAGCTATCATGAGAATTAATGTAGGGCAAATAAATGTTATTTACAAGAATAAGTTTTTCCTGAGGAGAAGACACAGCACAGAACCACCAGATGACATCATTTCCTGAAGTATAATAGTTGTCATAAGAGCTGAGACTCCTCTTTCTTTTTTAAAAGTTCACTATTATTATTTGCAACACTAAAGATAGTGTATTTCACCCAGGCACGGTGATGCACACCTGCAATATCAGGACGTGGGAGGTGAGAGTGGGAAGGACCAGAAATTCAGGCCCATTCTCTTCTACATATGGGCGATGTGGGATTCCCTTCTGCATGCTGTGAACATGTTTTATTACCATTGATTAATAAAGAAGCTGTTTTGGCCTATGGCAGGTCAGAATATAGCAAAGGTGAGAATTCCAAGCAGAGATAGAGGAAGAAAGAAGGCAGAGCCTGGGAGATGCCAAGGAGAAAGACACCAGCACTTACCAGTAGGCCACAGTCTTGTGGCAATGCACAGATTAATAGAAATGGGTTAATTTAAGATATGAGAGTGAGGTAGAAATATGTCTAAGCCATTTGCCAAACAGTGCTGTAATTAATATAGTTTCTGTGTGAATATTTGGGTCGGGGTGGCCAGGAAACTAAAGTGCAATCTCTGGTTACAGCAAGTTTGAAGCTTGGGCTACATGAAACCCTATCTCAAAACCAATGAACATGTAAGTAAATAAACACCAAACCAAACAAAATAATATATTTATAGGTTTGATTATTTTAAGCCAAATACAAATATAACTTGCTGTCATGTAGCATGGACTGGCATCAGCTGATGTACTTCTGGACTATTTCTCCATTATGGTGTCAGAAGTTATATATGTGTGTGCCTTTAAAAATATTTTTAAAGTGTGTATGTATTCTTGTTTAGTCTACATATATGTCTGTATATCACTTTTGTGCCTCTACCTGCAGAGTCCAGAAGAGGACGTCAGATTCCCTGGGACTGGAGTTACAGATCATTGTTAGCTACGATATGCCAGAACTTTACCCAATAAGCCACAGCCTCATGGCAATACACAGATTAATGGAGATGGGTTCCTTTAGGATGTAAGAGTTAGCTGGAAATGTGCTTAAGCTATTGGCCAAACAGTATTGCAAATAATATAGTTTCTGTATGGTTATTTCAGGGCTGAGATAGGGTTTCACGTAGCCCAAGCTTCAAACTTGCTGTAACCAGAGATTGCACTTTAGTTTCCTGGCCACCCCGACCCAAATATTCACACAGAAACTATATTAATTACAGCACTGTTTGGCAAATGGCTTAGACATATTTCTACCTCGCTCTTATATCTTAAATTAACCAATTTCTATTAATCTGTGCATTGCCACAAGACTGTGGCCTACTGGTAAGTGCTGGTGTCTTTCTCCTTCAGCAACTACATGGCATCTCCCAGAGGTAAAAGGTAGAAGGGATAATTTAAGTTAAAAAATAGCTGGCTAGAAATAAGCCAAGCTAAGGCTGGCCATTTATAAGTAAGAATAAGACTCTGTTCGTCATTTTGGGGGGGGAGCTGTGTGCAGGTCTCCAAAGAATAAAGAGTGAAAAACAACAAATCCTTTCTCTTATTCTACCATGTGGGTCCCAGGAATTGAACTCAGGCATCAGGCATCAGTTGGAGGCAAGCAACTTAACTCTTGGAGCCATCTCACAGACCACAGCCTCTAGTCTTTAAACCAAGGACAAAGCATGTCACCTCTTCCTGCTTCCTCCAGGAGGCAGTATTGCTTGACATTTTGAGGTTTTTGAACCACCAGTTCTTTTTGATATGACTAATTGTAATAAAATTCTTTGCCACTTGGGGATGGAGAGATGAGTCAGTGGTTAAGAGCACTTGTTGAACTGAACTGAGCATGTAATGTTCATTTAAATAGCAGTTCTTGACCTTCAGGAACAACATGGGAGATGTTTGGCCTGTCTTCACACCTGCTCTCACTCTCTGTATCCAGCAGCTGACCTAATTTGAATATTCAGATAAGTGAAAAACTATAATGTTCTTGTAGTTGGTGAAAGCCAGATACCTCCTGTTTTTTTTTTTTTTTTTTTTTTTTTTTTTAATGGAGAACAAGAATGTCTTACATGGCTCTGGGTATTCATTATTGCTAAGCCTGGTTTATCTAACTATATCCTAAAATGTTTCTGTGGGATCATATGTTGAGACATGTAATGAGAAGTCTGTCCATCTGATATACTTTTCTTGTCTACCATATATCTCAGATTGAGACTTAGATATCACAGTCTTCTTCAACAACTGGCCCCTCCTCAGAATCATTGGGAATCAGAAGAAAAAAATTGTAGTTTCTGGGTTAAATACAAGGTGTGGGGAATTTTTTCTAGATATGTGTTGTTGATTATTTTTTACTTTTTGGCTCTTTCCTCTTTTGGCTTTTTTTGGGGGCCCATCACCCAGATCCCAAATAAAAATTAAAATATATATACCATGGCATAGACATATACTCAGGATTTCAATGGTCAACTGCTTTAAGTTCTGACAAGTCTGATTCTGTAATTACACATTTGTTAGATGTTATGGTCACTATGGTAATACCTGTACAAATTAAGACTGACAGTGCTCCAGCATATGTCTCTAGAAAAATGAAATAGATTTTTGCATATTACAACATAAAGCATATTACATGTATGCAAGCAACCCTACAGGACAAACAGTTCTAGAAAGGTCTAAGTGAACTTTAAAATAATGCTTAATAAACAGAAGAGTAATAAAGACACCCAGAGATAGATTATACAGTACATTATTGACTTTAAATTTCTTAAATGCTAACAAAAATGTACCAACAGTTGCAGAGGGACACTGGATAATAGAAAAAAACTGATTAATTAAATCAACCTACATATTTTAAAGATGTATTAAACTCATAATGGAAACCAGGATATGTGTTAGTTGGGGAAGAGGTTTTGCCTTTGTTTCCATAGAGGAACAAAAGCTATGGATACCATCAAGATTGATAAAGAATAGGTTTGAACAGGAGAGCCTTCCTGATGTGAAGAGGAGATAGTTGAAGAGTCAAATTGGCCGAAAGGTACAGTACATTTCCAACAGAATAAAATGTTATAAGTCTTCCTAAATTTTTGTTTCTGATGTCTTTTATAAATATAAAAGGCAAATGGTCTTTTTGTAATTCCAATTCAATTGAAATTTAAAGCTGGCTTTGGAGTTGGAGTGTGACTCTCTCCTCCTCTAAACCCAAGTATGTTTGTTAATGGAAAATCCAAAATTACTCAGAAGAGCTCCCTGATGTTGGACAGAAGAAAACCAAAATTAAGAGACCTTTCTATTGCCACTCATCTCATAATCCTTTGATTTTATGTTAACTAGAACTTTTCATAGGCATAAATATCAGCTCTTAAATTTATAAGGCTATTCTGCATATGACATTTAAAATGTTTAAGTTTTCAACAGTGAACCATAACCATTTATAACAATGAACTTTGAAATCTCTAATAATTGATGGAGTCCCACAATGACAATTCTATAGGGACTGTGGTAATGCCATTAAGGGAACAAGCACCACCCAACTGCTCAGGACAACTTCAAAGCTGCTAATTGATAGAGTCCAACCTCATAGACTACTTTAGCCAGGATTTTAGATAAACTCTGTACTTTCCCATTACACAGAGACTGGACAGCAAATGTTACAACTAGTTTTCTCAAAGACTTGGCCAATATCTCAATTTTCTCAGGGTTCCATAAAGATATCATTGCCCCAAACAACAGGAAGTAATCTTAAGGATATGGTGTCCACACTCCCAAGAGCTAGAGTAAATGGTATTTGGTCATTTGATGGGTTATAGATGCTTGTCATCATTTAAGGGGGTTGTTTATTAATTGTTACTGGAATTGGTAAAGGGGAAAGCTAAACAAAGGAAATTAGATTCAGGGATCTCATTCAAAAGAAGAGGGAGGATGTAGGAATGATAAGATAAAAGAGGAAATTGTCGAATCTATTTTAAACTATAGTGATGTGGGATTTTCCTCTGTATGCTATGATTTCCATTAATGAATAAAGAAACTGCTTTGGACCTATAGAAGGCAGAACTTAGCTAGACAGGAAAACTAAACTGAATGTTGGGAGAAAGAAGGACAGAGTCAGAGAGAAGCCATGGAGCCCCACTGGAGCCAGACAGAACTTTACCTGGTAAGCCACAGCCACATGGCAATATACAGATTACTAGAAATGGGTTAAATTCAGATGTAATAGTTAGCCAATAAGAAGTTAGAACTAATGGGCCAAGCAGTGATTTAATTAATACAGTATCTGTGTAGTTATTTAGGGCTAAGCATCTGGGAACTAACAAGCAGAATCCTCACTACACTATAGGACAGATTATTGAATCAACTTTAAACTAAAAAAACAACTATTAATCTCAAATATTTTGATTGGACTTTTGTATATTGATACAAATTTAAGGTAATTTTTGTAGTACTCCATTGTATAAATGTACCATGTTTTCCTTATCCATTCTTCAGTTGAGGGGCATCTAAGTTGTTTCCAGGTTATAGTTATTATGAATAATGCTGCTATGGACAGAGTTGAGCAAATGTCCTTGTGGTATGATTGAGCACCCTTTGGGTATATGCCCAAGAGTAGTATTTCTGGGTCTTGAGGTAGATTGATTCCTAATTTTCTGAGAAATTGCCATACTGATTTTCAAAGTGGCTGTACAAGTTTGAACTCCTACCAGCAATGGGAAAGTGTTCTCCTTACTCCACGTCCTCTCCAGCATAAATTTTCATCAGTGTATTTTATCTTGGCCATTATGACGATATCTCAGAGTTGTTTTAATTTACATTTTAATGATAGCTAAGGATGTTGAGCATTTCCTTAAATGTCTTTTGGCCATTTGAGATTCTTCTATTGAGAGTCCTATGTTTAGATCTGTGTCACATCTTTATTGGATTATTTGTTCTTTTGATGTCTAGTTTCTTGAGTTATTTGTATATTTTGAAAATCAGTTCTCTGTCAGATGTGGGTTGGTAAAGAACTTTTCCCATTCTGTAGATGGCTGTTTTGTCTTGTTGACTGTGTCCTTTGCTTTATAAAAGCTTCTCAGTTTCAGGAGGTCCCATTTATTAATTGTTGCTCTGAGTCTCAGTGCTACTGGACTTATATTTAGAAAATGGTCACCTGTGCCAATGTGTTCAAGGCTACTTCTCACTTTCTCTTCTATGAGGTTCAGTGTGGTTGGCTTTGGGTTGAGATCTTTTATCCATTTGAACTTGAGTTTTGAGCATGACAGTAGATATGGATCTATATTCAATCTTCTACATGTCAACACCATTTGTTGAAGATGCTTTCATTTTTACATTTTATAATTTTAGCTTCTTTAGGTGTGTGGGTTGATATCCAGGTCTTCAATTCAATTTCATTGGTCCTCCTGTCTGTTTTTCTGCTAATATCAAGCAGTTTTCATTACTGTAGCTTTATAGTACAGTTTGAAGTCAGGGATGATGACACCTGCAGAAGTTCCTTTATTATAAAAGATTGTTTTGGCTATTCTGGTTTTTTTTCCATATGAAGTCGAGTATTGTTTTTTTCTTTTCTTTTCTTTTCTTTTCTTTTTGAGGTCCATGAAGTATTTTGCTGGTATGTCATTGAATCTGTAGATTGCTTTTGGTAAGATAACTAGTTGTACTATATAAATCCTACATATCCAAGGGCATGGAAGATATTTCCTTTTTCTGATATCTTCTTCAATATCTTTCTTCAAAGATTTAAAGTTCTTGTCATACAGGTCTTTCACTTGTTTGGTTACAGTTACCCCAAGATATTTTATTTGTGGCTATTGTAAATGGTGATGTTTCTCTGATTTCTTTTTTATCCCATTTATCATCTGTATATAGGAGGGCTATTGATTTTTTGAGTTAATCTTGTATCTTGCTATATTACTGAAGGTGTTCATCAGTTGTAGGAGTTCCCTGGTGTAATTTTTGGGGTCACTTATGTATACCATCATATCAGCAGCAGCAAATAGTAAAAGCTTGACTTCTTTGTTTCTAGTTTTTATCCCCTTGATCTCCTTTTGTTGTCTTATTGCTCTAGCTAGAATTTATAGTACTATATTAAATAGATATGGAAAGAATGGACAGCTTTGTCATCTTCCTGATTCCAATGGAATCACTTTGATTTTCTCTTCATTTAGTTTGATGTTGACTGTTGGCTTACTGTATATTGCCTTTATTATGTTTAGGTATGTTCATTGTATCCCTGATCTCTCCAAGGCTCTTATCATGAAAGGATGTTAAATTTTGTCAAAGGTATTTTCAGCATCTAATGAGATGATCATATGTTTTTCCTTTTTTATATGATGGATTACATTGACAGATTTTCATATGTTGAACCATCCCTGCTTCTCTGGGATGAAGCCTACTTTATCATTTTAGATGATTTTTCTGATGTGTTCTTGGATTCAGCCAGTAATTTATTGTATATCTTTGCATAAGTGTTTATGAGTGAGATTTGTCTGTAATTCTCTTTCTTAGTAATGTCTTTGTGTGGTTTGGTTATCAGGGTAATTGTAGCATCATAAAAACTGTTTGGCAATGTTCCTCTGTTTCTATTGTGTGGAACAATTTGAGAAGTATTGGTATTAGTTCTTATCTGAAAATCTGATAGAATTCTGTGCTGAAACCATCTGGCCCTGAACTTTTTTTTTGGTTGGAAGACTTTTGATGACTGTTTCTATTTCCTTAGTGGTGATAGTCCATTTAATTTGCTTATCTGGTCTTGATTGAATTTTGGTATCACCTTAGTGGTGATAGTCCATTTCCCTTAAGTTTTCCAATTTTGTGGAGTGCTGGTTTTTGAAGTATGACTTGATGATTTTCTAGATTTCCTCCATGTCTGTTGTTATGTCCCCCTTTTCATTTCTGATTTTGTTAATTAGGATATTCTCTCTCTGCCTTTGGTTAGTTTGGATAAAAGTTTGTCTATTTGGTTGATTTTCTTGAAGAACCAATTCTTTGTCTCATTGGTTCTTTGTATTTTTTGTTTGTTTGTTTGTTTGTTTCCATTTTGATTTGATTTCAGTTCTCAGTTTGATTATTTCCTGTCTCCTAGTCCTTCAGGGTGAGTTTTTTTTTTTTGTTCTAGAACTTTCAGTTGTTCTTTAATTTGCTAGTGTAGGATTTTTTGAGCTTCTTTATGTAGGCCTTTAGTGCTATGAACTTTCCTTTTAGCACTACTTTCATTGTGTCCCATATGCTTGTGCAGTAATTTGTACTGAATTTTAGGAAGTCTTTAATTTGTTTCTTTAATTCTTCCTTGACCCAGTGGCGATTCAGTTGAGCATTTTTCAGTTTCCATGTGTTTGTAGGCTTTCTGCAATTAGGGTTGTTATTGAATTCTAACTTTAATCTATGATGATCTGAGAAGATACAGGGGTTATTTCAATTTTATTTGTATCTGTTCAGATTTGCTGTGTTACCAAGTATATGGTCGATTTTGGAGAAGGATGCATAAGGTGTTGAGAAGAAGGTATATTTTTGTGTGTTTGGGTGAAATGTTCTATAGATGTCTGTTAAGCCCATTTGAGTCATAACACCTTGTTAGATTCTTTATTTCTCTGTTAAGTTTCTGTCTGGCAGACCCGTCTAGTGGTGAGAGTGGGGTATTGAAGTCTCTCACTATTAGGGGCTTGATGTATGCTTTAATCTTTAGTGATATTTCTTCTTTTACAAATGAGAGTGCCCTTGTATTGGGGCCATAGATGTTCAGAATTGATATTTCATCTTGATGGATTTTACCTGTGATGAATATGAAATGACCTTTTTCTTTCTTTTTTTAAATTTTTTTTATTAATTTTTTTAAAAATTTTTCTCTGCTCCCCTCCCTGCCACTCCCCTCCCTCCCTCAACCCTCCCCCAAGGTCCCCTTGCTACCAAACTATTCAGGAGATCTTGACTTTTTATACTTTCTACTTCCCACGTGGATTATATCTATGTAGGTCTCTCTTAGTGTCCGTATTGTTGTCTAAATTCTCTGGGATTGTGGTTTGTAAGATGGTTTCCTTTGCCTTATGTCTAAAAACCACCTATGAGTGAGTACATGTGATAATTGTCTTTCTGTGTCTGGGTTACTTCACTCAAAATAATGCTTTCTAGTTCCATCCATTTTCCTGCAAAATTTAGGCTGTATAACGAAATGACCTTTTTCATCTCTTTTAACTAATTTTAGTTTGAAGTCTGTTTATTAGATAGTATGATAGCTATGCCAGTTTGTTTCTTAGGTCCATTTTATTGAAAAATCTTTTCCCAACCTTTTAATCTGAGGTAATGTCTGTCTTTGTAGTGAGATGTATTTCTTGTATGTGGAAGAAGGATGGATTCTGTTTTCGCATCCAATCTGTTAACTTGTATCTTTTTATAGGCTAGTTGGGACCATTGATATTAAAGGATATTAAAGAACAGTGATTGCTAGTTTCTATTATTTTTTTTGTTGTTGTTGTTGGTGGTGTGTGTGTGTGTGTTTCTTTTCTTAGGGAATTCCTGGTGTGAGATTATCTATTGCCTGGCTTTTCTGGGTGTAGCTAACTTCCTTGGGTTGGAGTTTTTCTTCTAGTACTTTCTGCAAAGCTGGATTTGTAGATAGGTATTGATTAAGTATGGTTTTGTCACAGAATATTTTGTTTTCTCCATATATTTTGATTGAAAGCTTTGCTGGATATAGTAGTCTGGGCTGGCATCCATGGTCTCTTAGTGTCTGCATATTGCCTGACCAGGACCTTCTGGCTTTCATTGTTTCCATTGAGAAGTCACGTATAATTCTGATAGGTCTGCATTTATATGTTACTTGGCTTTTATCCTTTGCAGCTCTTAATATTATTTCTTTATTCTGTATGTTTAGTGTTTTGATTATTGTGTAGTGAATGGACTTCCTTTTTTGGTCAAGTCTATTTGGTGTTTTGTAAGCTTCTTGTATTTTCTTAGACATGTCCCTCTTTAGGTTGGAAAAGTTTTCTTCTATGATTTTGTTGAATGTATTTTCTGTTCCATTGAGTTGGACTTCTTCTCCTTCTATCCCTATTATTCTTAGGTTTGGTCTTTTTATGGTTTTCCAGATTTCCTGGATATTTTGTGTTAAGGAATTGTTGGATTTAACATTTTCTTTGACCGATGACTCTATTTTCTCCGTCATATCTTTAACATCTGTGATTTTCTCTTCCTTCTCTTATATTCTGTTGTTTATGCTGATTGTTTATTCAGATTTTCCATCTTCAGATTTCCCTCGGTTTGTGTTTTTTTATTTCCTCTATTTCAGTTTTCAAGTCTTGAACTGTTTCTTTCATCTGTTTGATTGCTTTTCCTTTTTTTTTTTTAAAGGGATTTGTTGATTTTTTCCAAATTTTTGGCTCTTTTTCTTCATTTCTTTAAGAAAAATTTTCCTCTTTAAGGGCCTCAATCATCTTCATAAACTTATTTTTAAGGTTGTTTTCTTCTGCCTCTTCTGCATTGGGATGTTCAGATCTTGCTTTTGTAGTACCACTAGTTTCTCATGGTGCTGTACTGCTCTTTATGTTGTTGAGTGCATTGCTATCCTGTTGTCTGCCCATCTCTTCTTCCAATTGGAACAGGTGGAGCCTGTGTTTCAGGGATGGTCTTTTTTTCCTCCAATTGGTGTAGTTGAGGTCTGTGGCTCTGTTGATCACTCTTTCAGATGGAGGTAGAGGAGAGCCTTCAGTGACCATTCCTCCAGGTGACTTTAGGCCTAAGGCTCAGATGGTTGTTCCTTCTGATGTTGGCAGGGCTGAGGCTCCAGGGATCAGATAATTTCTGGAGGCCACTGCTGTTGTGTTGGCCAGTTGTGGTGCTGCTAACACATCTCCTCTTGGCTGTCTGGCCCAGCCTGGCATGGTCCTGATCACACTTCTCCTCCCAGTGGCCTGACCTGGCCAGCCTGCCTAGTTGGTGCTCATGCTTCTCCTCCCAGTGGTCTGGCCCTGCCCACCACATTGATGCTCACTCTTCTCCTCCCGGCAGTCTGGCCCAGTCTGCCATGCTGCTCTCTACCAAGGCCCAGACAAACAAAAGGGCATTTAAAGGACTTTTGTATGTTGATACAAATTTAAGGTAATTCTTGTTAGATCATATTAAATATATATCAAATATGACACTTAAAATGTTTTGTTAACTTAGGGGTTTTCATGACTATGAGACACATATTCTCCTGGCAGCACCAATTTACTTCATAAAAGGATGATGGGCATTGAAGAAACTCCATAGGAGTTTGCTTTCATCATGGCAAGATTAGCTATTTGGGCAAGAAACTGCTTTTGTCTTTGACTGCTTGACTGTGTGTTATGCAGAATGAATATGCAGGACCCAAAGGAAAGTGACTACTGAATTTTGCTGAAACAAGGTGAGACAGTCCTTCAAGATTCCTGTTTTACAGAAGAGTCTGCCAGATATTCTGCAGGACACACAGGAAAGCGACTGATGAACTTTGTCAATACAAGGCAGGACAGACCTTCAAATTTCCTGATTCACTGAAAAGTCTGCCACATACTCTGGGCCTTTAGGCTGAAGGTGGATGACCCAACATTGCAAAGAAACTTTAAATGACTTTCTAAACAGCAATATGTCTCCATTGTTAGGTAATACTATATCCTTCTGGGTCTTTGGTGGTGTTGAAGACTAAATAATTAGAGTTTCAGTTTTCCTTAGTTATGATGGAAAATAAATTAGGTATAAAATTTTAGATTCAGTAAGACAGTATAAATAATGGAAGGTTTTCTTTAAATTTGCCAGACACAAATAAATTGGACATTGTGAACATAATTCTTACTTTATAATTGTTATTGTATATAGTCTTACTATGTTTAAGTTAAAACCTTCTCTTTTTATTAAGATAAAAAGGGGGAAATGTTGTGGAATATTAATTTAAGATGTGATACTTTTTTCCCATTTTTCTCTGTTGAATTTTGTTTTATTCAGGAGTAGTACAGGAGTGGAGAGTGAAGGGATGGGGAATGAATAGATTCAAGAAACAGGATGTGAAAAACACATAGAATAAATAAAATAATTTTGAAAAAA
>PVIU01023260.1:0-27670 GCA_004026605.1 Ondatra zibethicus | reverse complement strand
ATAAAAGATTCAGGTTTCAGTCCATTGTCAGTGAGTTCTCACTAGCTCAAGTCAGCTGTATTTCTGTGGGCATCATCATCATGGTCTTGACCCCTTTCCTCACATTATCACTTCTCTCTCTTGCACTGGTCTCTGGAAGCTTAGCCCAGTGCTTCACTGTAGATCTCTGCATCTGCTTCCATCAGTTGCTAGTTGAAGGTTCTATGGTGACAATTGAGGTAATCATCAATCTGATTACAGTGGAAGGCCAGTTCAGGCACCCTCTCCACTGTTGTTTAGGAACTTAGCTGGGGTCATCCTTGTGGATTCCTGGAAATTCCCTTAGTGCCATTTTTTCCCACTAGCCCTTTAATGACTCCCTCAATCAAGATATCTCTGTCCTTTCTCTCCCTCTGACCCTCCCCTGATCAAACATCCCATTCCCTCATGTTCTCCTCCTCTCTTCCCTTTCCCCTTTCTTCCCCCTTCCACCCTTCTTTCTCCCTCCATACTGAGGGAGCCTGCATAGAAGCAAACTAGGCCCACTAAATGTGGAGGACAATTGTGAGGCTTGTGCAGTCTGTGAGGCCACTGGCTGTGGGACCAGGATGTATTCCTAGTGCTTGAACTGGCATCCAGGAGCACTTTCTCTTTGAAGGGACACCTTGCTCAGCCTAGAAATAGTGGGGAGGGCATTTTGTCTTGCCTTGAAGTGAAGTGCCAGACTTTGTTGACACCACAAGGGAATCCTCAGACTTTCTGAGATGGGGTATGGGGTGAAGGAAGGAGGAAGTGGTAGGAAAAGAGGAAGTTGAAATGGAAATAACTATGTAAATTGAGAACAAATTGTATTTTAAAAATTCTTAATAAAAACAAGGAAAGAAAAAAATCAATTCAGTTTTCTCTAAGGCTGGGCCACTCCCAGGCTGCCTTGCTCCAGAGGATGTCTCCACACTCAGGAGTCCATGGGCAGAACAGACTTTCTAGACTATATAAAACAAAACCAAGAAAAGGATTTGAATTTGAAAAAAGACTTAGAACAATGTCTTATAGGTCTTAATTGGAGAAAAATGAGTGGATATGATCAAATTATAGGACACCATGTAAGAAAATTAATGAATTAATAAATTTTCGGGGATCAGCCTTGACAAAAATACCTCTCACCAGGGTAAGGGCATGGGGATTAGAAATACAGTAAAGAATATGAAGACATGAATGAAAATAATAAAACACAATAACATATAGCATAGTATTCGGAGGGGATTTTCAGTGAGTACTGAAAAATTCACCCACATTTAATTTCTAATTGTTTAAAACACCCTTGACCCCAAAAGGTAGGAGTAAGACAAAAGACTACATTAACACAACAACCTTGACCCCAAAAGGTAGGAGTAAGACAAAAGACTACATTAACACGATACAAGGAAATGAATATACTAATGGAAAGTCGCGGGCTACATTCATAGTTAAACATTCCCTTGCTAGAAAAAAACAAGTCACCCAGTCACTCTCATGCCCTAGACCAAAACACTCTGTAGGCAAGCCAATCCATAGGTGGAATCCCAAGTTAGCTCCATAAAGGGAACTGGAACTTAGTTGGATCCTTAGACTTTTGTTTGAGGTAGGAACCAATTACTTCCTTATTCCAGGACCACAAGGTCTGGCTAATTAGCCACAGTTGTTGACAATAACCTAGAAAGAAGAGAACTCTCTGATTTATAAGTAGGTGGGACCCTTGTCCTTTGGTCAACTTGGAAATAGGCTTTTTTTGGCCTCCACAATAAATATTGTATTAAAACATTGAAAATGGAGCACATTAAATGAAAAGTTTACCTTTATGGTTGGTATGATTTCATGGAAGCTAGGATTGTTGAACAATTAGTAATCATTAAATGCAACAGACTATACAAATAGACTTAGGGATAGTAATGTGACAATCATCTCCATTGGTGCCAAAATGGCACACAGAGAACTCAAATATCATTCATGATCAAGTACTGAAGAAATTTGGACTATAAAAGATACATCAAATATTTCCTAAATGAAATTAACATAAAATTACTTCCTTTATAATTTGTACTAAGACAATGGTGTCCACTTTCTCCATTCTTAAAATCTTAACTATAATTCTGGGAGACAAAGACATAAAAGGGATGCAAGCACAAAAGGAAGAAGATACATTGTCTCTGTTTGCAGGCAAAAGTATCCCAACATAAAGTGCCCTAAAATTCTACTGGAAAAGCATATCTCCCATACAATGTTAAGCAAAGTAACAGGCTGATGTGGGATTCCCTGTAAGCTGTGAATATGTTTTATTAACATTGGTTAATAAAGAAGTTGCTTTGGGCCTATGGCAGCACAGAATATAGCAAGGTAGAAATTCCAAACAGAGATAGAGGAGAAAAGAAGGTAGAGTCAGGGAGATGCCATGTAGCTGCCAAAAGAGAAAGACCCAAGCCACCAGACAGAACCTTACTGGCAGGTCCAACCTTGTGGTAATTCACAGATTAATAGAAATAGGTTAATTCAAGATGAAAGAGCTAGCTGATAAGAAGCCAGAGCTAATAGGTCAAGAAGTGGTTTAATTAATACAGTTTCTGTGTTAATTATTTCAGGTCTTGGAATCTGAGAACAAACAAGCAGCTTCCACCTATAGCAGGCTACAAAATCAATTATTATTTCAAGTTCAGTAGCATTTCCATAAGCCAAGACTGAACTGTCTAACAAAAAAAAAAACAGGAAAAGACATATTCATGACATCATAAAAAGAAGAAAAAACACCTTGGAATAATTAGCAGCAAGGAGGTAAAAGAGTTCCACAATAAAATTTCATAAGCTAAAGAAAGAAATTTGAAAAAAACAATTAAAGTTTGGAAGAAACCCCATTTTTACATATAGGTAGATTTAAGATTATGAAAATAATGATATTACAGAAGGCAGTCTCAAATTCCATCCAACCCTTATCAAATGCAATATAATAGGAATTATTATGGGAGTAGATAATGCAATCATAAAACTTACATGGTATTTAAAAGAGCTCACACCAGCAAAGTAATTATACATAGAAAAGACAATGTAGAAAGCATTGAAACACCTACTTTCAAAATATATTTCAGAAAAAAATATTGTATTAAGTAACAAAAAAACTGCTGCATACTGCCAGAAAACAGATGTGTACACCGCTAATGTAGACTTCAGAACCCAGAGATAAGCCTACACAGTTGCAGACACATATTGAAGAAATTGTCAGTAACACATATTGAAGAACAGATTACTTAAATGGTGCTGAGAAAGCCAGATCTTCTCATACACAAGAATAAACTGAATCCATTCCTCTTACCCTGAAAAAAATCAACTCAAATGAATCAAAGTCCTGAAGCTAAGACTGACAGCAACTCGAGACAATCAAGGAAAAAAAGAATTTAGGGTATTTGAAGCAGCAAGGATTTTCTAAAAAGCTCTTCATTCCTAGGAAAGAGAATTGTGAAGATTTACATGACCTTGCGTGCATACTCAGGAAATGTAAGAATCAGTAAAGAGACAGCTCATAAGATGAGAGAAAAATGAGCAGAACTATATATTTGTTGAGGAATTAATGCCTAGAAGAAAAAGAGAAGTAAAAAGTTACCATAAAACCATGCAGTTAATAAAAGGAAAAATGAAATGAACAGACAGTACTTGGAAGAGAAATAACAAATAATACATGGGAACCATTCACTGTTTTTAGCCACCAGAGTCATGGAAAGGATACTGACTCTGAGATTCCAGCTCACAGCAGTCATTGTGGCCACCATCAAGAAAACCAGTGACCAACCATGCTGGGGAGGATGTTCGAGAAGAGGAACTTCAAAACTAAAACTAGAACTGCTTTGGGATCTAGTTCCAACAATTCCAGGTACCCAAACAAAGCCTCAGCATCAGCATCCCACAGAGACCCCTACAAGCTGACAGGTGTACTGCATCATTGATAACAACCACCATATAGAGCCAACCTAGATGACCATCAGTGTGGACAAAGAAAATGTGGTTGTATGGTCATTGGAACTGCATTCATTAATAAAAATTAGCTAAGTCCTTTGCAGGATAATGGATGGACTCAGATAGTTAAAATCTCATTAACAGAAAAATAGGTATTACACATTTTCTGTCATATAAGAATTTAGACTAAAATACATGAATATATGCAAAAATGTTTGATATTCATTAAACTTTTCTAAAGTAAAATTTTCTGTCATTTCAGTAGTGGTTTCTACCATATAAATCTGAATATTATTCACTTATGCTTATAGTGAGGCTATACTGTTTATAAATTGTTGAAATAGCTTGCAAATAACTCTTAACAGTATTCAGTGTGTTCATTGCTCTTTGTGGCAAAAATAGATATTTTACAAAACTATTAATATTTTGCAAAAATGACAGAACACTATATTTAAATTCACTAAATTTGAAATATAAATAGCATTGGGATTTAAATGTTACAGAAACTTTTTAAAAAACTCCTTTACATACACATGAGTACATAAATATGAACTGGAGGGTGCTATGCTGAGTGAGGACATTTGGAGGCCTCTGGTATGTTGAAATGACAGGCAGAAAATGATAACAAAACCTGTTCCCTACTAAAGATGGGGTCAGAGTTAGAGACCTGAAGGAAACCACATTTCAATGAAACCATTGTCTTAGTGACTTGATTTGAAAACAAATCACAGAAGATGGAGCAGGTACAGTCAAAGATTGTCAAACTCTTGAGTGCTGATCTCTTCAACATCAAAATTTCAGCAGCCACCAGTAGAAGGGAAGGAGGGAAACCATTGCAGTTGTCAGCTGTGCAGAAGTTATCACATTGTAACAGCTCAGCTACAGCAGCAAAATAAAGTCATGGAAACAAAGTAAGTATCCACGACTTAGGTCTAGGTCAAACTTTACTTACAAAAGAGCAAGAAAAATACAGATGTAAAAAGAAGTGACTGGCTGATGTTCTCCTTGTCTGATGTGGGATTCCCCTCTGTATGCTTGAATATGATTGGTTAATGAATAAAGAAAACTGCCTTGGCCTGTTAATAGGGCAGAACATAGGTAGACAGGGAAAACTTAACTGAATGCTTGGAGAAAAAAGGGTGGAGTCAGAGAAAAGCCATGTAGCCCCACTGGACATAGGCACTGGAACATTTCCTGGTAAGCCACAGCCTTGTGGAGATACACAGATTAATAGAAATGGGTTAAATTAATATGTAAGAGTTAGCCAATAAGAAGCTAGAGCTAAAGGGCCAAACAGTGATTTAATTAACACAGTTTCTGTGTGATTATTTCGGGCTGAGCAGTAGGGAAACAAACAAGCGGCCTTATTGCAACAAATTGGTGCCAATGTGGCTAACTAAATCCACTTAGAACCTAAGAGAGCTTGAAAAGGAATTCTAGACACAAAAACACAGAGTTTAACACACCTTCTTGCTGTTTGCTGGCAACCTGCCACAGCTCCTGTAAGAGAGATTTTCCTGACTCAGCAGCAGAAGTAAAAAATTCCACGGTTTTTTGGGCCGTGCTGTTGGCATGAACTCTTACTTTTTCTGGATGTCCAGCTATGGAGCACTTGAATGGGGTTTGTGGGCCTGGGTGCTTGTACAGACAGTCATAGATTAAAAGCAGTAAAGAAAGAATAAGTCACGTAAAGATGGAAAATTCACAGAGAGTCTGGATTATGTATATTATTGTATTTTTTTTTAAATTCTTTGACTGTGAAGGAGCTAAGTACAGAGAGACGTTTCATTATATGGGCTGCTAAGCTAAACCAGCATGTATATTTCAAATATATCTTGACTTCAAAATATGAGTCTAAGGATATGTTGCTTTGGAAAAGAGGTTCCTGTGGAATCCTTGAGACTGGTATGGTTTGATGGACCAAGACCCTCTAAAAGGTTGCCATAAACACCCCCTCAAAATTATTTCACCTATCTTCTAACTGAGATAAAACTAGCACACAGGATACATCATAAAAGACCTTATCAACAGTGCCCCCAATCAGCAAAAAGTAGTAGAGAACTATGCCCATATTCCCATATATTGTTTATAAATGTTTGCTTACATTTAAAGAGGGATATGCTATAGGGATTTGCATTGGTATGGATCTTGGTTTATTGATAGAAATTTAAGGTTAATTTTATTTTATGTATATTTCTGCTCTTGATTAAGGTGTTTGTACAGCTCATTTTAAAATGTAATATGTAATTTAAAACTATAGGTAAATAGAAACTCATCTATAATAGTCAAGCTTGTAGTCATGTTAGTTAGATTTTCTAGATGTACAGAGATGAACTTCAGGTGGATAGGAATTCTTCAAATCTTTCAAAGACCTATGGAATATGGCATTTAAATGTTTTAAGAGTTAGGACTTTTTATGACAATGAGACACATCTGCTCCTGGCAGCACCAGTTACTTCAAGAGGAAGACGGGCATCAAAGAGGCTCCTTATGGACTTGGTTAGTCATTTGGGCAAAGAACTGTTCTTGCCTGGACTGCTTGATAAACTGTACATGCAGGGCCCACAGAGAAATGACTGCTGAAGTTGCCTAAAAAGGTGAGATGGTCCTTCGGAGTTCCTGCTTCATAAAAGAGTCTGCCAGACATTCTGCAGAACACAGAACAAACTTACTGACAAACTGCCAATATAGGCAAAACTGTCTTTGAAATTTCCTGCTTCATAGAAAGGTCTGCTGGATACCATGGGCCTGTAGGCTAAAGATGGATGCCCAAACAGTGCAGAAGAACTTTGGATGACTGCCCAAGCAGCAAGATGTCTCTGTCATTTCTAGATTTTTGGAAGTTGCTTACAATGAACTTATAGTTTATTTAGGTAATACTATATCCTTCTGGAGTCTTTGATGGAGTTTAAGAATAGTTATTATTATAGTTTTCCTTACTTATGATAAAATATAACATAAATATAAATATTGTAACTGTAATTCTTGCTTGATACCTGTTTTGTCATAATGTAATTTTACTATGTTAAAGTTAAAACCTTCCATTTTATTTAAACAGAAAAGGGGAGTTGATGTGGGATTCTCCCACTATAAACTGTGAATATGACGGGTTAATTAATAAAGAAAACTGCCTTGACCTCTTGATAGGGCAGAACTTAGGTAGGCGGAGAAAATTAAACTGAATACTGGGAGAAAGAAGGGTGGAGTCAGAGAAAAATCATGTGGCCCCACTGGACACAGATGCTGGAACTTTTCCCAGTGAGCCACAGCCTTGTAGAGATACACAGATTAATGGAAATGGGTTAATATGTAAGAGTTAGTCAAAAAGAAGCTAGAGCTAATGAGCCAAGCAGTGATTTAATTAATACAGTCTCTGTGTGATTATTTCGGGGCTCAGCAGCCAGGAACCAACAAGTGGCCCTCCCCCAACAATTGTCCTCAATTAATCTGATTATTGATCTTTGTCCTTCCAGTGAGTGCCTAATAGTGAACATTGGCCTTCAAGTTCATTGACACTGGGTTTCTCCCAGTTTTTATAATTGTGAGGAGTGGCTGACATTTCTAAGTCCTCACATCAGGTTACTGTTAAAAGATCATCTTAGTTCTTATAGATAGAGCAGAACAGCTGGTACAGAGTCCTAGGAAACATATACATGTATTTTTGTTTTGTTTTATTTTGGTTTTTTAGACAGGGTTTTTTTTTTTAATTGAGCTCTACATTTTTCTCTGCTCTCCTCCCTACCTCTTCCCTCTCTTTCAACCCTCTCCCAAGGTCCCCATGCTCCCAATTTACTCAGGAGATCTTGTCTTTTTCTACTTCCCATGTAGATTTAGATCTATGTAAGTCTCTCTTAGTATCCGTATTGTTGTCTAGGTTCTCTGGGATTGTGGTTTGTATGCTGGCTTTCTTTGCTTTATGTTTAAAAACCACTTATGAGTGAGTACATGTGATAATTGTCTTTCTGTATCTGGGTTGCCTCACTCAAAATGATGTTTTCTAGCTCCATCCATTTGCTTGCAAAATTCAAGATGTCATTATTTTTTCTGCTGTGTAGTACTCCATTGTGTAAATGTATCACATTTTCCTTATCCGTTCTTTGGTCAAAGGGCATTTAGCTGCAGAAATTTAGAAAAGGCGGGCAATTGTACGAGCCTTAAGGACAGCTGAACTCTTTAAGGTCCCTGAAAATGGCTACAGTATTGTAATGCTAGAAAGCACTTAAGACTGAAATAGTTGTAGTAAAAAGAACTTAATATTGAGACAGGGTTTCTGTGTAGCTTTGGTGCCTGTCCTGGAAGTAGCTTTTGTAGATGAGGCTGGCCTTGAACTTATAGAGATCCACCTGCCTCTGCCTCTGCTGGGATTAAAGGAGTGCACCACCACTGCCCAGCTCACATATATGTCTTAAGGGAGACAAGAGCTCTGAGTGCCACTCTCTGCAGGAAAAGATGACTAAGGGATGGGAGGAGGAGGATGCTGAGAAATGAACAAGAGTCTCGTCAGGACTGGTTGCCGAGGCTTTTTTATTTGTAACAAAGAGGCAAAGGGGCACTGTCATCTGGTGAGTGGGATACAGAACTTTTAACAGGAGACGTCAGCATGTCAGAGGGCAGGGCAAGGAGGGAAGCAGGAGGGGAGAGGGCAGCAAGCCTGGACCAGTCTGCTGAGCATGGCTTCCTCCTGCATCACTTGGTGAAGTCTTCCTCACACAGCTTAGCAACAGCCCCCAGACTGTTGGCTACCGCCACAGCTGCCGCCACCACTGCTGCCACAGCAGCCACTGCTGCTACAGCAACTACTGCCGCCACCACTGCTGCAGCATCCAGAGCTCTGGTGTCTGCGACGGAGAGATCTGCGGGGCCTGTGGTGGCTCAGGCAGCAGCCACCACCTCCAGAGCTGCAGCAGCCCCCGGAGCTTGAACCACAGCAGCCCCCGGAACTGGATCCACAGCAGCCCCCAGAACCCAGACTGCAGCAGGAAGAGACAGGAGGACACTTTGGGGGACACTTTGGGGGGCATTTTGGTGTCTGGCACTTGGGAGGGCACTTGGGGGTGCACTTGGGAGGGGGCTGGCACTGCTGCTGGCTCTGCTGGCAGGACATCTTGGACTGTGGGTGTTCAGGAGCTGCAAGAGAATCACACACATGTCAGACACCAGACACTATGTGCACCTGAACCATTCTAGCCACCCGAATTTCACCTATAAGCCCTGAAGCAACCATTCATAGTCCTTTCATTTATAACACACTCACGCTGTCACAATGGGGCATCTTGAATTCAGAACCATGCAAGTGAGATACTAATTGTCACTTGGCATCCAGAAGCACTGAATGATTATCTAGTAACATTTAAAATGTCTGCTGGTCTTAGTCCTCATAGATGTGATAGTATATGGATTATTTAAGAAAGAAGTAATTGCAAAAACAAAGAGTAATCTATCCTTGAAAGTGATTTTAGTTTAAAGTCTGTATTTTAAGACTTTCTAGATTACTGATGGGTGAGTAACCCCAGTCCTTGAAAGAAAAATATGCCAATTCACTCAAATTTGCTATGTGACTATGAGCCCCTATTGTGAGTACAGAGTTCAGAGGTATCCAAATGACCACCTCCACAGGTTAAGGGTGACAAGGTTAGTGTAATTCTGGCAGGGTCCTCTTCATCAGAGAAGTGTGTGAACAGATCCCAGAACCAGGGCTCTGTTTCTTTTCCACACCAAAATGAGACTCTGTTGCCCTTTCCTGACTCCAGCTCTTTTCTTCAGAAGTGAGGGGAAGCATTTTTTTTCACAGGCCATCTCCCCCTGAGCCTGTTCAGATGCACAGTTCTCTGTACTCAGAGTCCTGTCCAGAAGGTTCCTGTACACTGAAGGAATGTTGTTCTCTCCAGAGCCAGAGGGCCCAATCATTCCAATGTCCCTCAGAACCAAGGCTGTGGCTTGTGTGTGTCCATGTTCCTATTGCCTCTCCCTTCACACTTCACTATGTTTTATGATCTGCCAATATGGCCCTCTAGGCTGAGAGACCCTTCCCTGTCCCCTGTCTGGCAACCCCTACAGAAAAGTCTCTGTTCCTGACTCCCATGGTCACTTACCGAGTTGACAGGCAGCTCACGATCTGTAGGTATCTCAGGAGGTGAGTGATGGAAGTGCCCTGTCCCTCAGCCCTTTTATTCTGATCCTGGGCTCTGATTCAACCTGTCAGAGAGTGTGTGGACAGGGGTGGCCCTGCCTCGTGACACCCACATTATCATGTGACTGGTGATGACCATATGATCCTAACACCCTTCTTCCATGAGGCCAAGGCATGCTGCATCTATCTTAGGACATAGTTTAGGCATGAAGGAAGGAAGTGGATTCCTGAATCCTTAAATCTCACATACTTGCAGCTACCTAACTTACGAACTTGTCATTTCTCCATCTTCTTTCATTTTTGTTTCTTCTTAATGTGAAATGTGCAACATGGAGCCCATAGTGAGCTAGCAAAACCTTGAGGTTTCTTCTGCATCAGCTTCCATGTCTGCACTTTCCCAAGCGTGCCTATGTAAGACTAGTCTAAAGATCTATACCACTGAAATCCTGTAGGAAACATCTGCAATAGCACAATGATAAGTTGAGGCTGTGTCATCTCCCATTTTAAATATGAGACTACAGTATTAAAGAGAATATGAGACTGTTAGGAAAATAAATGAAACAAAAGACACATGTGGAAACTGCTAAATACAGGGTGAGGATACAACTCTTTAATCATAGCAATTGAGGGATGCCTCATTTGTGAAGAATACATACTGCTCTTATAGAGGACCTGAGTTTGGTTTCTATCATCTATGCTGGGCAGCTCATAGTCTCCAAACCACTCAGTAAGTATTCTCATATCAGATATTTCATGAATTTACATGTAATCCTCATTTAGGAAGATACTACTCTTTTTTTTTTTACTCTTTCAATATTGATGGATACGCTGTAGAAGCCAACACATCTCTTTCATGAATGCTGTGTGCTATTACTTGTGATGTCAGACAGCACATTAGTAAGAAGAAATTCAGGAAAAGGGTCCACATGAGGCTGAGAGAATGATGCTGCTCACCTATAAGAAATAGAGGGATAGAGTCAAGGGCTAGTGGACTGTATCCCTGACTGAAGGAAGGCACATTATTTTAAAAAGAATCACTCATTAGTAGTTCACAAGAATGTGCTCCTGTGGTCATTAGACCTCTGTCTATCTGTGTGCCTCAGATTTTCATTTATATTCTACATGATCATAGACAATCTATGATCATATTTTTGAATGTTTTTCTTTTCTAGGTTTAGTAGAAATATTAGTGAAGCATCATAGAAGGATATGTCTGTAAAGAGTCATGATTTAAGATTACCCTAAATCTAAATAATGTCAGTTAGATGAGGCAAAGAGAAATAAAAAAAAATAGATTGGCAAAATCTCTTCTCCTTAAATGCTGGTGGACTTTGAAATTTCCAAGCAATGGGAATAATATGAGCTTAGTATACAGTAGCATGGTGAGCACCAAGAAAATATGGTAGAGAAACATGGGTACTTAAAAATGTATAGAGAGTCTTCATATAGAGAAAAAGATGCCTGTCTGTCTTCTGTCATTTATTACCATCTATCTGTCATCTGTCTCTAATTCTTTAAAAAATATGTCTAGTGTTTAGACAAAGGTCTAACTCTAATTTGTCCCCTAAAACCCTTTGATCTTTTGTTGAATTTGTTGCAGCACCAGACCCATAGAAGACCCTAACCCTTCCAATGATAACTACCACAAAGTCAGTTAGCAAAACTTTTTCAGGACTATGTACCACTTAAGACAAGTAGAAACTCCTTAAGATATAGCCCCTTTTCTGCTGCTTTATCTGTAGCATTTCCCACCTGCTGTCAGATTTTTTGTTTGAATGATGTCATTTTCTGATAATGCAGCTTATTTCAACATTTTTCTTTAATTCATTATGTTTAATGTAGTCTTGATGAATTCCTTAACAATATTTCTTAGGGTTTGTATTTTTCTTATCTTCAGTAGTTGAACACATCTATCCTGTAGCTACTTGGTGATGTCTAATCCTCTCACTGGCATCTTCATTGATGTGTAAGCTTAGAAATAGATGCTTCTAACACTTGGCTCATCCCATGGGAACCTGAGCTCTGAGGCAGAGTGAGGTATGTGTTCACATGACCTTGAGAAGACTATCACTGTCTCACCTGGTTTGATTTGAGTCTCCTCCTTGGGCTCTTCCAAAAATCTTATCAACTGAGAGAGGTCAGAACCTGATCCCTGATTTCCCCATTGGTAGTTAAGAATGGCTCACCTTAAGATTCTATGATGATGTGGCTGAGATGCCAACTAGTTCACACTTCTGCCTCTGTGCAGGACAGCACCCAGGCTTTAGGCTTTCCTCCTGCACACAGGTGTGTATGAGTATCCTGTTAGCTGGAAGCAGACTAGAATCAAACCTCGAGTGTCAACTCTGAAGACTTAGGCCATAAGACAATATAATATTTTGACCAAAAACTATTGACACTCTGAGGGTTTCAGTTGTCAGATATTTTTCTTTTACGAGGTTATTTTTTCCATATCCTGGAATATAAGATAACACTAAAAACTCTAATCAGAACTAATTCAAATAACAATGTTCTTTTCTCTTAATCCCAGAGGATGTATCAAGAGAATTCAATGTTGTTTTGTGGATGTTTGTTCTTTACTGCCTATTTAACAATTACACATGATGTGTCAATACTCTCAAAGTATAAAATCTGTAAATCACTCAATTTTAATTAACATCTTTTAAAATAATGATATTTCATTATTGTTAGTAGTATAATTTTAATATATTGATGGCATGTAATAAAACTATTCAAAATTCTCTCATTATTTTAGGAAGAATTCTTCAAAAAATGACAAAACATATTATACAAATAATAATGCTTATTCCATCCCTCTCACTAACTCTGTTACCATACGTGTTTATATGTGTGTGTGTGTTTATGTGTGTGTGAGAGAGAGAGGCAGAGAGAGAGATCCAACATTGAGTGGTTCACTTCAATATTCCACTCAATCAATCTATAGTTTATAAAAACTAAAAGTAAACATCGAAGCTACAAGGTAAAATTTCACCTTAGGTCAAGTTGATTCATACACATGAGCAAAACATCTCATTCATCAGATGCAAAGTGTGCTTTGTAACCATGAAAACTGTCTTAAAAATACATCACATTTTGACAATAAAAACTCTTAACAATAATGAAAGGATTAAAATAATTTTTGCTTTGTCAAACTAGAAATCAATAGTAACAAGTAAGAAGCCATATGATTGAGATTCAGCAATAATCTATTGAATGACCAGCATGATATAGAATAATTCAGGAAGGAAATCTTTTAGGTTGTAAATAGAAGTAAAAAAAATATGAATACAACAAAGGGATGTAGTTTCTTAGCTTTCACTTTTAATTGGAAATAATTTTTTCCATAGAATATATTGTGATGAGGTTCCCTCCTCCTTCATATACTCCCAGATAATCCCCACCTCCTCACCCTTCCAAGTTTATGACTTCTTCCTCTTACTCTCTTTAGAAAGGAAACAGGAAAATAGAAAACAAGCAAATCATCATAAATAAAATAAACAAATGGAAAAAAGATGAAGGAAAAACACTAGAAATACATATTCATGAAGAGACACCAATATTGACATAAACAGAAAACTCATATAAACACAAAATCAGAAACCATAATTGCTGTGGGAATTCCTACAGCCAGTAGCCTTTAAGTTACAGCCCACTAGGGCGTGACCTCTTATACTATTTATGCCCGTGTAAAGTGCATGTCCGGCCTCTTTTCCTTCTAGCTGCAGGATTCAGTTGCTGTTCTCCATTCCAGCAGAGGATATTGATTTGAGAGTCTACCCCTAAATAAATAACCATCTTTTATTCTCAATTCTGAGCTAGTGTGGGATTTCTTTTAAGCATCCATCTTCATCTGGCACATGGATTCAAACTCCACACCTACCAGGTGAATGGCCTGAAGGCCAAACTGGTCCATGACCCAGAAAGTCTCCCAACCCTGCCTGCTTTGCTTGCTTTTACCTAAGCGGTTTTGTTGTTGTTGTTGGAGAACTCCCACCACAGTGAGCTTACTGCAAGCGGTGACTTGGAAATTTCCCAAGCACATGCATGCCCCCAGTGTCCACTGCTGCCCCTGTGCCATGTTTCCTGGTGTGGTTCCCTGGCACAGTTCCTTGCTGTGTGACGACTTGTGCAGCTTCTGGTTTGTGCTCACTGCCCGTGAGGTCTGGGTTTCTTGCTCCATGTATAGAATTGATTTCATTGCTTTTAATTTGTCAAGCAAAGCATATTTTTCAGCATTTAACCAGTAGCAAGGCAAGAAACTACAGCGGCTCAGGACCTTTCCTGTTGCCACCAGTTGCGTCGCTGCTAGTTCTGACTCTGCAACCGTGACACCTGCTGGACAATAAAGATTATTACACCTAAAACAATTTACTAGATTTCATAACAGGTAATTAATAAAACAATATGGCAGACTACATTAATATTGAAATTTTAGTAACTTTTTTGCTAATACTATGTATTGTATTCTGCAAGGCTTATATGGTTATGATGATACTTCAATTTACTGGATATTGGTACTCAGTTTTTTTTCTTCATATTATATCCTTAAGAAAGAGTATGACACTTTTAGGAATGATACAGTCTTTACAGACTAATAATGAACAGCTAGTTGACAAGGTTAATACCATCAAAAATCAATATTTACCTGAAAAAAATTAATACTATTGAAAGGGGTAACATTAATTTGAAAGACAAAATTGAATCCATATCTAAGGGTACTGAGAAATTATGTGAAAGAATTAATACTGTTGAATTTGGCAATCAAAATGTGTTAAAAATTATGATAGGTTAGCAGATAGAGTATCTCTCCAGGATGGCAATCTGCATGCTATCCAAATAATGTCCAAGGATGAGGTGTTATCTTTAAAGGAAAAACTTCAAACCTTGGAATCACATGTGCAGAATGAGGACCAGAGGCTAGGTGCCTCAATGAAATCACTAAAATACATACAGGCCAGGAGATTCAGGCTTTACAAAAGACAATAGTAAAAAGATTCAAATTGATTGAGGAAATTATTGGAGCTGATGAACAGGGAAAGAAGGCACAAGGACAGAATTCAACATCGCAAGCAGCTGTCAGAGATGACTTACCAGGGTTTTAGCTTCCTACCTTGTAATCTACTCTTACAAAGCATAAAGTTCTAAAGGCCTAAAAGGATCCAAACAACGTAAATGTATGCCTATAGGAATGAATGATCTAAAAGAAATTAAGCAAGCTGTCATAACTTATTGCTGCATTCTGCTTTTGTCAGGGAGATAATAAAGACATGGACTTCTAGCATTAAGGCGACACCACATGACTGGCTTCAGTTAGTTTCAGCAGTCCTGGATGATGAGCCCCAGTTGATGTTTAAATGATATTTCAGAAAAGAAGCTAAAATTTTAGAACAACAGGGAAAATCAAAAGGATTTGAAACTTTCCAAGATCAAATTCTTGGTGAGGGTACTTAAGCTGACCCACAGGTTCAAGCTCTTTACAATGAACAAATCATTTCCCTATGCCACAAAGCAGCCTTAAATGCTTGGGACAGGATTCAATAACAAGGAAAACAAATTGAATCATATACCAGGGTTAAACAGGGCCAGAGAGAACCCTTTAGTGACTTTTTACAAAGATTAATTAAGACTGTACAAATAGGAGTAATAGACCCAGATGCTAGATGAGTATTGAATCTCTGGCTTTTGAAAATGACTACTTATAATGCAAAAAGATACTTGGGCCTTTAAAGGTTAGATCAGCACCTATAGATGAATGGATCCTGCGTACAATTGACATTGAGACATTTGACTATAATACTGAATCTTGGGTAGGAGAAACAATTTCCAAAGGAATGAGGAGACATCAAAATGTCAAATGTTTTAATTGTGGTAGAATAGAACATCTGAAAAGGGATTGTAGATGAGGAATTCCTAGGAATAATATCTTCTTTGGGAATGGTAAGAATAGGATTACTAAGCCTTCAGGTATATGTAGAAGGTGTAGCAAAGGCCAACATTAGACCAATGAATGCAGATCAACAAAAGACAGACAAAGCAACTCCCCCATACCATCAGGAAATTCCTTGAGGGGCCTCTCATAGGCCCCCAAGCTAAAAGTAGCCCAGTCATTTCCAATCATTGTGGAGGACATGTCTCACAAGGAAAATTTAAAAAATCCAGTGCCTTCTGTAAAGACCATACTGTTCTAGATGATGGCATAAACATAGAGGATAAATCAAGAATTCTGATAGGAAATAGGAAACATATATTCAGGCAGACTTCCACAAATGATCAAAGACCAAAGCTAAGAGTATATATAAATGACATTGTAATTGTTGGTTTGGTAGACACAGGTGTGGATGTGAGTAACATTAATTCAGTATCTTGGCATCCAAATTGGCCTCCTCAAGAGGCAGATGTTAAATTACTAGGAATTGGAGTCCTATCTCAAGTTATACAAAGCACAGGATGGGATGTCTGCATAGGGCCAGAAGGGACAGAGAGGGAAGCTGAGGCCATATGTGGCTAATATTGCAGTAAATTTATGGGTTCATGACCTGCTGCAGCAATGTAATACCCAGATTAACATTACTGCAGTCCCAGAAACTTATAGTTTTGGAAAGGGTATTATAAGGTACTATACACAAAGGTCACCAGCCATTCGGCTGTACAAGAACATAAAGCAACTAGCAAACCTTTAGAGGTACCAACAGCCCTACCTTTAAAATGGTTAACTGAGAAACCAATATGGGTTAAGCAATGATCTCTAGCTGAGGAAAAGCTGCAGGCTGTAGAACAGTTGGTACAAGAACAACTAGATGCTAGCCATATTGAAAAATCAAACAGCCCTTGGAATACTCCTGTATTAGTTATAAAAAGAAATCTGGTAAATGGAGAATGGTGACAGATCTAAGAGCCATTGAAAATAATACATAAGCAATTTCCTAAGTCTATAAGTTACCATTACATGGATGACATTTTGTTATGTGATTCAAACATGGATAATTTAGAAAGAATGTTTGAAGAAGTAAAGAAAGTTTTGCCAAAATGGGGATTACAAATTGCTCCTGAAAATATACAGAGAGGAGATTCTCTCAATTACGTAGGCTATAAAATAGGTTTACAAAAAATTAGAACACAAAGGGCACAAATTAGGAGAGACTGGTTGTGAACTATTTATGACTTACAAAGGCTATTAGGAGACATTTGCAGTCTACGACAAGCTGCTGGGATAGCACCTAATCTAATAATTCATTTAAACAAAACCTTAGATCTTGATAAAGACTTGAATAGTCCCAGAGAATTAACAGCTGAAGCAGAAAAGGAATTGAAAATTGTTGAGGAGAAATTACAGGAGGCACATGTGGATAGTGTGAATCCAAATCTTAATTGTATTCTAGTCATATTGCCTTCCAGAATTTCCCCTACAAGAATTTTAATGCAGAGGGATGGTATTATCTTAGAATGGATCTCTTTACCACATAAACCAAGTGAAAAATTAAAAACTTATGTGGAAAGTCTTTGAATTAATCATAAAAAGTAAATTGAGACTTCATCAATTAGCAGATATAGACCCAGCAGAGTTTATAGTGCCTTTCATTACTGATGAAATTTTGAAAAGTTATGGGAAGACAAAGAACCATGGCAAAGAGCTTGTGCTAATTTTTTTGGAGAAATTAATAGTAATTATCCCCAAAGTAATAGACTTAACCTTATAAAGAGAACTTGGATTCTTCCCCGAATTGTACATGATACCCCAATAATTGGAGCCTATACATTTTGTGCTGATGCAAATAAATCAAGGAAGGCAGGTTACAAATCAGAAGAATTAAGTAAGGTGGAACGAAGCCCTTATAATTCTGTCCATAAGGCAGAATTATATGCTATTCTCATGGTCCTAAGGGATTTTAAAGACTCTCTTAATATAGTTACTGATTCACAATATGCAGAAAGAGTTGTCTTGCATATTGAAACCACTGAATTTGTACCATATGATACAGAATTTAATTCATTATTTATCCAGGTGTAAGACATAATCAGGATTAAGCTTTGTCCTATATACATAACACACATCCAATCCCATACAGGTCTGCCAGGTTCTCTAGCACAAGGTAATGCAGAAATTGATCAATTATTGATTGGAAGCATGTTGTAGGCCTCAGAATTTCATTAAAAACATGTCAATAGCAAAGGTTTAAAGAAAGAGTTTCTATTACATGGCAACAAGCTAAGGAGATTATAAAAAGATAGATGCCCTACTTGCTCTTTCTATAACCAAACACTGCTACCTGCAGAGACTAACCCAAAGGGTACTCAAAGGAATGAAATCTGGCAGATGGATGTGTTCCACTTTGCAGAATTTGGAAAATTAAAAATTGTACACCACACCATTGACACTTATTCAGGTTTTCAGTGGGCAACTGCTTTAACTCAGAAAAGATTGATTCAGTAATCACACATTTATTAGAAGTTATGCCATTATGGGTATACCTGCACAACTAAAGATAGATAATGGTCCAGCATATCTCTTTAAGAAAATGAAACCATTTTTTGCTTATTATAATATTAAGCACATTACATGTATGCCACACAATCCTACAGGTCAGGCAGTTATAGAAAGATCAAATCAAACTATAAAGGATATGTTAAACAAACAGAAAGGGGTGGAAAATACCCCAGAAATAGATTGCATACTGGTTTATTAACATTGAATTTTCTTAATGCTAATGAGAAAGGGACTACAGCAACAGAAAGACATTGGATAAAGGAAAAGTCTTCTGGATTAAATCAGCCAGTGTATTTCAATAATGTGTTGACCTCACAATGGAAGGATCATAGAGAAAAAAGAATATAATTTATGAGATCAGGTAACTGATACACATACATTTATATATAGATATAGATATAGATGAATATATAGAGCTGGCTTTGGGCTCAGACACTGGCTCTGTCCTTCTCTAAAGTGAAGAATGTTGTTAAAATAAAAATTCAGAGTTTCTGTCTCATGTCAGGAGCCATGATATGGGATAGATTAGTGTGAACTGAGATTGATATGTAAAATAAGAAAAATTTTATTTAAAATTAATTCACTAAAAAGAGAAATTATGGCAAACCATGCTGAGGAGGATGTTGGAGAAAAGGAACATCAAAACTAAAACTAAAATTACCTTGGGATTTAGCTCCAACAATTCCAGATACCCAACAAAAGTCTCAGTACCAGTGAGCAACTGCTTACAGAAAAGGCCCAAGCCAGAGACCTCTGTGAGACCAGTCTCAGTCAGGGAGCTCCAAGAGAGCAGGCCAAGCCAGGAACATCTGAGGGAACAGGCCAGAGTCAGTGACCTCTGCTGTTGCAAGCCTGAGCCAGCGACCTCTGCCAAAGCAGGCCTGAGGAAGGGACCCCCACAGGAGAAGAGAAAAGGAAGCAACCACCAAAGGAAAAGGCCTGAATCATAGAATTCTACAGACTGGGTGCAAGTCAGGAATCTCCAAGGGATCAGGCCTTAGCCAACAACCTCCACCAGAGCAGACTTGAGCCAGAAACCTCTGGTAGAACAGGCCCAAGGAAGCAAACTCAGCAGGAGCAGCCTCAAGAAAACAACCTCCATAGGTGCAGGCCCTAACAACTTCTAGGATTACAGAGTGACACCCAGGAGTGCGAAGTGACTTCTTGGAATATCTAAGGACCTTCAGGTGACTGGAAATGTGAAGCTGACTCAACCATGAGGAGTAACATGTGAGCCTTGGATTCATCGGCACCTGGAAGATAGATCACCAGAGACACAACCTTAACTACACCAATCAGAGGAAAAGATGGGCAGATGAGGTAAGAACACACTCAACACCACAAGAGCAACATGACACCAACAAAAACTAGTGGTTCTACAACAGAAAGACTTGAACACCCAAATAAATGAAACAGAAGAAAATGACCTAAAAAATAAATTTAGGAGAGTGTTTGAGGCCCTTAAAGAGGAAATGAAAAATTCCCTCAACAAAATGGAGGAAAAGACAAACAAAAATTGGAAGAAATAAACAAATCCTTTAAAGTATACCAAGAAGCAATCAAACAGATGAAAGAAATTATTCAAGACTTAAAAACTGAAATACAGACAATAAAGAAAACACAAACCAAGGAAATTCTGGAAATGGAAAATAATTCATTTATTATTTTCTGAGAAAAATATCAGGAACCACAAATGCAAGTATAAACAGCAAAATAGAAGAAATGGAAGAAAGAAACTCAAGTGCTGAAGATACAATAGAGGAAATAGACTCACTGGTGAAAGAAAACATTAAATTTAACAAAGCTTCACACAAAATATCCAGGAAATCTGGGACATCATGAAAAGACCAAACCTAAGAATATTAGGAATAGAAGATGGAGAGGAAGTCCAACTCAAAAGCACAGATAATATATTTAACAAAATCATAGAAGAAAACTTTCCCAACCTAAATAAAGATATGCATATGAAGATACAAGAAGCTTACAGAATACCAAATAGACTGGATTTAAAAAAAAGTTCCCTTGCCACATAATAATCAAAACACTAAAGATACAGAATAAAGAAAGAATTTTCCAAAGGAAAATGGCCAAGTAACATATAAAGACAGACCTATCAGAATTACACTTGACTTCTCAATGGAAACAGTGAAAACCAGAAGATCCTTGTAAAGTGTTATGCAGACATTAAGAGTCCACAGATGCCAGCCCAGACTACTATACCCATGTCAAATAACATAGACAGACAAAAAAAATATTCCATGACAGAACCAGATTTAACTAATACCTAGCCACAAACCCAGACCTACACAAAGTACTATAAGGAAAGCTCCAACCCAAGGATGTTAGCTACATCACAAACACACCGACAATAGATGATCTTCAGCAAAAATCCCAAAGAAGGGAAAAATACACACAATAACATCACCTACAACAAAAACTAAATTAACATGTGCTAGACATTACTGGTCATTAATATCCCTTAATATAAATGGACTCAACTCACCTATAAAAAGACATAACTAACAGGATATGAAAATAAAATCCATCCTTCTGCTGCATACAAGAAACACACCTCAACCTCAAAGACAGACATTGCCTCAGAGTAAAGGGTTGGGGGAAATTTTTCCAATCAAATGGACCTAAGAAACAAGCTGGTGTAGCCATCCTAATATCTAACAAAACAGTCTTCAAACTAAGATCAATCAAAAGAGACAAAGATGGACATTTCATATTAGTCACAGGAAAGTTCCATCAAGAGGAAATCTCAATACTAAACAGCTATGCCCCAAATACAAGGGCACCCTCATATGTAAAAGAAACACTACTGAAGCTTAAATCACACATTAAACCACACACACTAATAGGTAGAGCCTTCAACACACTGCTCTGACCACTAGACAGGACTGTCAGACAGAAAATTAACAGAGAAATAAGGGAATAAGGGAACTAACAGGTGTTATGACTCAAATGACCTTAACAGACATCTATAGAACATTCCACCCAAACCTAAAAGAATATACCTTCTTCTTAGCACCTCATGAAACCTTCTCAAAAATTGACCACAAGCTAGGTAACAAAGTAAATGTCAACAAATACAAATCAATTGGAATAACCCCATATATCATATCAGATCACCAAAGCTTAAAATTAGAATTCAACAGCAACAATAACTTTAGAAAGTCCAAAAATCCATGGAAATTAAACAATGCTTACCTGAATCATGAATAGGTCAAAGAGAAAATAAAGGAAGAAATTAAACACTTCCTAAAATTCAATAAAAATTACCACACAACATGCCTAAATATTGGACACAATGAAAGCAGTGTTAAGAGGAAAGTTCATAGTACCAAATGCCTACATAGAGAAGCTGGAAAAAAAATCCCACAATAGTAAGTTTACAGAACAACTGAAAACTGTGGAACAAAAAGGAGACTCACCCAGGGAATCTAGACCAAAGGAAATAATCAAATTGAGAGCTGAAATCAACAAAATACAAACAAAGAAAACAATACAAAGAATCAATGAGACAAAGAGTTCTTCAAGAAAATCAACAAAATAGACAAGCCTTCATCCAAACTAACTAAAATGTAGAGAGAATATCCAAATTAACAAAATCAGAACTAAAAAAGGGGACATAACAACAGACACAGAGGAAATCCAGAGAATCATTATTTCGAAAACCTGTACTCCACAAAATTGGAAAACTTAGAGGAAACGGGCAATTTTCTGGATAAATAATCCCTGACCAAAATTAAATCAAGACAAGAGAAGCAAATTAAATAGACCTATATGCTAAAGAAATAGAAAACAGTCATCAAATGTCTTCTAACCAAAAAAGCCCAGGGCCAGATGGTTTCAGTGCAGAATTCTGTAAGATTTTCAAGGAAGAACTAATACCAATACTCCTCAGATTGTTCCACATAGAAACAGAAGAAACATTGCCAAACTCCTTTTATGAAGCTACAGTTATCCTGATATCCAAACCATACAAAGACATTACTAAGAAAGAGAACTATAGACCAATCTCATTTATGAACACTGATGCAAAAATACTCAATAAAATACTGGCAAACTGAATCCAAGACCACATTAGAAAAATGATCCACCATGATCAAGGTTGTTTCATCTCAGAGATACAGAGATGATTCAACATATGAAAATCGGGCCGGGCTGTGGTGGCAGACACCTTTAATCCCAGCGCTCGGGAGGCAGAGGTGGGCAGATCTCTGTGAGTTTGAGACCAGCCTGGTCTACAAGAGCTAGTTCCAGGACAGGCTGCAAAGCCACAGAGAAACCCTGTCTCAAAAAACCAAAAAAAAAAAAAAGAAGAAGAAGAAGAAGAAAATCTGTCAATGTAATTCACCATATAAACAAACTGAAAAATAAAAAGCACATGATCATCTCATTAGATGCTGAAAAAGCCTTTAACAAAATACAACATACCTTCATGATAAAGAGAGCAGGGATACAAGGAACTTACATAAACATAATAAAGGCAATACAAGGCAAGCCAACAGCCAGCATCAAATTAAATGAGAAAAACTCAAAGTGATTCCACTGAAATCAGGAACAAGACAAGGCTGTCCACTCTGTCCATACCTATTCAATATAGTACTTGAGGTTCTCACTAGAGCAATAAGACAACAAAAGGAGATCAAGGGGATACAAATCAGAAAAGAAGTCAAACTCTCACTATTTGCTGATGATATAATTTACATAAGTAACCCCAAAAATTCTACCAAGGAACTTCTACAACTCATAAACACCATCAGTAATGCATCAGGATACAAGAATAACTCAAAAAAAAACCAGTAGCCCTCCTGTACACAGATGATACATGGACTGAGAAAAAATCAAGGAGGCATCACCCTTCCAAATAGCCACAAATAACATAAAATATCTTGGAGTAACTCTAATGAGTTCGAGGCCAGTCTGGTCTACAAGAGCTAGTTTTAGGACAGGCTCCAAAAGCTACAGAGAAAACCTGTCTTGAAAAACCAAAAAAAAAAAAAAAAAAAAGTGGAAGTCTTATATAATAAGAATTTTATATCTCTGAAGAAAGAAATTGAAGAAGACACCAGAAAATTGAAAGATCTCCCATGCTCTTGGGTAGGTAGAATTAACATAGTAAAAACAGCAATTTTACCAAAAGCAATCTACAGATTCAATGCAATGCCCATCAAAATCCCAGCAAAATTCTTCACAGACCTTGAAAGAACAATACTGTTTTTAGTCACCAGAGTCACAGAAAGGGCACTGACTCTGAGATTAGAGCTCACAGCAGTCATTGTGGCAACCATCAATGCTGGGGAGAATGTTGGAGAAGAGGAACATCAAAACGAAAACTAGAGTTACCTTGAGATCTAGCTTCAACAATTCAGGTACCCAAACAAAGTCTCAACGTCAGCATCCCACAGAGACCCCTACAGGCTGACATGTGTACTACATCATTGATAACAGCCACCATAGATGACCATCAGTGTGGACAAACAAAATGTGGTAGCATGGTCAATGGAACTGTATTCATTCAGAAAAATTAGGTAAGTCCTTTGTAGAATAAGGGATGGATTCAGCTATCACACTAGTTAAAATCTCATTCACAGAAAGATAAGTATTATACATTTTCTATCATATAAGAATATAGACTAAAGTACATGAGTATATACAAAATGTTTAATATTCACTATATTTTCTAAATTGAAATTTTGTGTCATTTCAGTGGTACTTTCTACAACATAAAATTTATTTTTATTGAAAATGTTCACCACATATTCATTTATATAATATAATGAGGCTATGCTCTTTATAATTGTTGGATAGCATGGAACTAGCTTCAGCAATATTCAGTGTGGCATATAACTCTAAGTATTTTGCAAAGTTAACCGAAATTTTTATTTAAATTAATGCATTTTATTGTGTTTAAACTATAAAAACCAGTGGATTTAAAAGTTATAGGACCTTTTCAAATACATTTGCATATGTGTGAATATAAACTTGAATCTGGAGGTTAGTAGGCTCAATAATGGCATTTTGGGGGTCACTCATATGTGGAAGAGACGCTGGGAAAATGATGACAAAGCCTTTTTTGTACTTAGGACGGGGGCAGAATTAGAATATGAAAGAAACCACAGTTCAATGAAACAGCTGTGTTAACACTACTTGCAGTGATTTGATTTGAAAAACAAATCACAGAAGATGGATCAGGAACAGGCAAAGATTGCCAAACAATCCACTCTTGAGTGTTGATCTCAACGTCAAGATTTCAGCAGCCACCAGCAGAGGGGAAGGAGGGAGAACACGGCAGTGGTTAGCTGTGCAGAGGCTCCCACATTGTAACAACTCAGCTACAGCAGCAAAATAAAGGGATGGAAACAATGTATGTTTCTGTAGGTCTAGGTCAAACTTTACTTAGAAAAGAGGAAAAAAAAAAACACACGATGTGAAGAGAAGTGACTGACTGATGTTCTCATCGTCCTCAATTAATCTAAGTATTGATCTTTTCCCTTCTAGTGAATGTCTAATTGCGAACACTGACCTTTAAGTCCATAGACACTGGGTTGTCTCAGGTTTTATAGCTGTGGTGAGTGGCTGCCATTTCTGAGTCCTCACATCAAGTTGCTACTAAAGAGACATCTTAGTTCTTATGGATGCAGTAGAACATCTGGTACAAAGTTATAGGAAACACACACATGCCTACGGAGCTCAGAGTGACACTCTCTGTGTGCAGGAAAACATGATGAAGGGATGGGATGACGATGATGCTGTGAAATGAGCAAGAGTCTCATCAGGACTGGTTGCTAAGGTTTTTTATTTGTAACAAAGAGGCAAAGGGGCACTGTCATCTGGTGAGTGGGATACAGAACTTTTAACAGGAGACTTCAGCATCTCAGAGGGCAGGACAAGGGGGGAAGCAGGAGCAGAGAGGGCAGAAAGCCTGGACCAGTCTGCTGAGCATGGCTTCCTCCTGCATCACTTGGTGAAGTCTTCCTCACACAGCTTAGCAACAGCCCCCAGACTGTTGGCTACCGCCACAGCTGCCGCCACCACTGCTGCCACAGCAGCCACTGCTGCCACCGCTGCTACAGCATCCAGAGCTCTGACGATGGCGACGGAGAGATCTGCGGGGCCTGTGGTGGCTCAGGCAGCAGCCACCACCACCAGAGCTGCAGCAGCCCCCGGAGCTTGAACCACAGCAGCCCCCGGAGCTGGAACCACAGCAGCCCCCAGAACCCAAACTACAGCAGGAAGAGACAGGAGGGCACTTAGGGGGACACTTTGGGGGACACTTTGGTGTCTGGCACTTGGGAGGGCACTTGGGGGCGCACTTGGGAGGAGGCTGGCACTGCTGCTGGCTCTGCTGGCAGGACATCTTGGACTGTGGGTGTTAGGAGCTGCAAGAGAATCACACATATCAGATATAAGACACTGTGGCTACCTGAACCATTCTGGCCACCCGAATTTCACCTATAAGCCCCGAAGTAACCATTCATAGTCCTTTCATTTATATCACACTCACGCTGTCACAATGGGGCATCTTGAATTCAGACCCTCAGAAACCCATGCAAGCAAGATATTCATTGTCACCTATTATCTAGAAGTTCTGAATGATTATCTAGTGACATTTAAAATGTCTGCTGGTCTTAATCCTCCTAGATGTGCCAGTATACAAATTATTTCAGAGAAAATAATTGTAAAAGCAAAGACAAATCACTACTTGAAGGTGATTTTAGTTTAAAGTCTGTATTTAAGACTTTCTAGATTACTGGTGGTGGAGTAATCTTAGTCCCTGAAAGAAAAATATGCAAACCCACTTCAATTTGCCATGGGATTATGAGCGCCTGTTGTGAGTACAGAGTTTAGAGGTATCCAAATCACCTCCTCCACAGGTTAAGGGTGACAAAGTCAGTGTCATCCTGATGGTGTACTCTTGATCAGAGAAGTGTGTGAAGAGATTCTAGAACTAGGGATCTATTTCTTTCCCAAGCCTAAATGATACTTTGTTGCCCTTTCCTGATCCAGCTCTTCTTCAGAAGTTAGGGGAAGCATTTTATTCACAGGAAATCTCTCCCCTATCCTGTTCAGATGCACAGGTCTCTGTGCTCAGCATCGCATACCAAGGGTTCTTATCCACTGAAGGTTCCTTGTTCTCTCCAGAGTCAAAATTCCCCAAGTATTCCAGTGTCTTGCAGAACTGTGACTTCTGTGTGTCCATGTCCCCATCGCCTCACCCCAGACTTTTCAACACGGTTCATGATCTATCAATATGGGCTCTAGGTGTGGAGACCCCTTCCAAGCTCCTGTTCAACTTTAGGCTTGCAACCCCTCTGGAAAATCTCTGCTTTTGCCTCCCAAGGACACTTACCAAGTTAACAGGCAGCTCACGATCTGTGGGTATCTCAGGAGGTGAATGGATGGAAGTGCCCTGTCCCTCAGCCCTTTTATTCTGATCCTGGGCTCTTCCTCAACCTGACAGAGAGTGTGTGGACAGGGGTGGCCCTGCCTCGTGACATCCATATTGTCACGTGACTGGTGATGACCAAATGATCCTAACTGGCTTCCTCCGTGGGGCCAAGGCATGCTGTATCTATCTTAGGACATGGTTTAGGCATGATGGAGGAAGTGGATTCCTGAATCCTTAAACCTGGAATACTCACAGAGTACCTGCATTAGGAATCAGTCATGTCTCTGTCTTCCTCCTTTTCTGTTGGATCTTCATGTGATATCTGCAGCTGATAGTCAAATTGGGAAATAAATAGGATTTCTTGGATGTTTGCTTCCATCCATGTAGTTCCCAACTGTGTGTATATGAGTGCAGTATAGATGCCCACATTTTCAGAAGCCTGCATAACACATCTGATTCAGCACCAAGAAATGCTGGTGTGGTTCTGAGAGTCTATCTGTCCTGCTTCATTTCCCACTTAACTATTACAATGGTATGTTAAGGAACATTTGAAGAATATTATGAAAATGAATGAAATATTAAAACAGTAAAATGTGGCTCACAGAAATAGAGTACCATGGTACACAGCTTACAGCAGACATATGTTCAAATTGCTAAATACAGGGTGAGGACACTGCTCTCTAGAGACAGAAATTGA
>PVIU01023259.1:0-27771 GCA_004026605.1 Ondatra zibethicus | reverse complement strand
ATTTTGTGGCATACAGGCTTTTGTAGTAAGACCTAATGATTCTCTGAATTTCCTCAGTGTCTGTTGTTATGTCCCCCTTTTCATTTCTGATCTTGTTACTTTGAGTGTTCTCTCTCTGCCTTTTGATTAGTTTGGATAGGGGTTTGTCGATCTTGTTGATTTTCTCAAGGAACCAGCTCTTTGTTTCATTGATTCTTTGGATTGTTTTCTGTGTCTCTATTTTGTTGATTTCAGCCCTCAGTTTGATTATTTCCAGTCTTCTACTCCTCCTGGGTGAGTCTGCTTCTTTGTTTTTCTAGAGCTTTCTGGTATGCTGTTAAGTCACTAATGTGTGCTTTCTCCGTTTACTTTATGTGGGCAATAAGTGCTATGAACTTTCCTCTTAGCACTGCTTTCATAGTGTCCCATAGGTTGGGGTATGTTGTGTCTTTATTTTCATTGAATTCAAGGAAGACTTTAATTTCTTTATTTCTTCCTTGACCCAGGAGTGGTTCAGTAGTTGACTGTTCAGTTTCCATGAGTTTGTAGGCTTTTGGGGAATGGAATTGTTGTTAAATTCTACCTTTACCTCATGGTGATCCGATAAGTCACAGGTGGTTAATCCAACTTTTTTGTATCTGTGGATGTTTGCTTTGTTACCGAGTATGTGATCAATTTTCAAGAATGTTCCAAGAGATGCTGAGAAGAAGGTATGTTCTTTCCCTTTTGGGTGGAGTGTTCTATAGATGGCTTTTAAGTCCATTTGATTCATTATATCTTTTTGTTCTCGTATTTCTCTGTTATGTTTCTGTCTGGTTGACCTGTCCATTGGTGAGAGAGGAGTGTTGAAATCTCCTACTATTAGTGTGTGGGGTTTGATGTGTGCTTAGAGTTCTAGTAATATTTTTTTACATATGTGGGTGCTTTTATATTAGGGGCATATATATTAAGGATTGAGACTTCATCCTGATGGATTATTCCTGCTATGAGTATAAAGTGTCCTTCTCCATCTCTACTGATTGATTTTAGTTTGAAGTCAATTTTGTTAGATATTAGTATAGCCACACCTGCTTGTTTCTTAGGGCCGTTTGATTGAAAACCCTTTTCCCAACCTTTTACTCTGAGATAATATCTGTCTTTGTGGTTGAGGTGTGTTTCTTGTAAATAGCAGAATTTTTGATCCTGTTTTCGTATCCATTCTCTTAACCTGTGTCTTTTAATAGGTGAATTGACTCCATTGATATTAAGTGATATTAATGACCAGTGGTTGTTAACGCTGGTTATTTTTTTGGTGGTAGTGTTTGTGTGTTTCCCTTCTTTGAGTTGTGCTGTTGCAGGGTTGCCAGATGTCTGTGCTACTGTGGGTGTTGTTGGCTTCCTTGGTTTGTGGTTTTCCTTCTAGTACTTTCTGTAAGGCTGGGTTTGTGGCTCCATATTGTTTAAGTCTGTTTTTGTCCTGATAATATTTTGTTTTCTCCATCAATGTTGAATGCAAGCTTTGCTGCGTATAGTAGTCAGGGCTTGCTTCCATGGTCTCTTAGTTTCTGCAGCACATCTATCCAAGACCTTCTGGCTTTCATGGTTTCCATTGTGAAGTCAGGTGTAATTCTAATAGGTTTACCTTTATATGTTACTTTCCCTTTTTCCTTTGCTGCTCTTAATATTCTTTCTTTATTCTGTATGTTTTGTGTTTTGAGTATTATATGGTGAGGGGATGTGTTTTTTTGATCCAGTCTATTTGGTGTTCTGTATGCTTCTTGTACCTTCATAGGAATGTCCTTCTTTAGGTTGGGAAAGTTCTATAATTTTGTTTAATATAATTTCTGGGCCTTTGAGCTGGAATTCTTCTTCTTCTTCTACCCCTATTATTCTTAGGTTTGGTCTTTTCATGGTGTCCCAGATTTCCTGGATGTTTTGTGTTAAGAATTTGTTGGATTTGTTGTTTTCTTTAATCAATGAGTTTATTTCCTCTATAGTATCTTCAGCATATGAGATTCTTTCTTCTATCTCTTGTATTCTGTTGGTTATACTTGTCTCTGTAGTTCCTGTTCGTTTACCCAGGTTTTCCATTTCTAGAGTTCCCTCGGTTTGTGTTTTCTTTATTACCTCTATTTCAATCTTCAAGTCTTGAACTGTTTTCTTGCTTTTTCTTGGTTTTCTTGGGTTTCTTTGAGGGATTTATTAATATCTTCCAGCTTTTTGTTTGTCTTCTCTATTTTTAAGGGAGTTTTTCACTTCCTTTTCAAAGGTCTCCATCATTTTCATTAAGTAAAGTTTAAAGTCGTTTTCTTCTACTTCTTCTGGAATAGGGTGTTCAAGTATTCTTCTTGCCTGCTCCCTGGATTCTGGTGTTGTCATGATGCTTTTCATGTTATTGTAGGAATTCTGGCATTGATGCCTGCCCATCTCTTCCTTCAAATACAGCCAGGAGAGTCTTTGTGTCTTGATCCAATCTTCGCTGTGAGTGACAGTGTACCAGGAGAATTTTCTTGGTCTGTCCTCTCTTAGGGCCTCTCTGTACTGGAGCCAGTTGTGCTGGTGGATCCCTCTGGATCTCTGACCTCAGCCCAGTAACAGGGACTCCTGGTGGGCCAAGGACCCCGCAGAGGAAAGGGCAAATTTTGGGGGGGTCGTGTGGAAAAAAGAGGCCTCTGCAGCAGGGGCTAGTGGTACCCGCACTCCCTTGCAGGGATCTTCTGGCAGGGCACAAACACACTCCAGCACCTGTACTTTCTTACCAGGCTAAGGTTCCCCAATATGGCCACAAGGAATGAAATCAGGCCCGGTTGGAGGGACCAGAGCATATCAGAAGCTGTGACAATTTTATTGAGATCAGTCAGACTTTTTATACCTTTATCAGAAACAGAATTTAATGGCAATTGCCAGGATCAATACAATTGTAGTTTCCAGGATACAGTGAAGTCTGCAAGTCATACAGGGTACACAAGATTGATGTCTAAGACCAACTGACCTATTATACAGAAGCACAAAATGGCCTGAAAATTTTAATACCTGGGGGAGCACATCAGCCTTTCAGGAACTGGAAGGCACATTGTGACCCAGGAACCATGGAAAACACCTGAAGAACCTATGACGCATGCCTCTGAGGCAGCTAGGCCAGGCCAACTCCTATGAATCCCTGCAAATTATAGATTAGGACAAAAGGAGGTCACTAGAAAAATAGAAATATTACAGAAGTAATTTTTAATAAAAAAGTAATAATTCTAGAAAGTATTAACAACAAAGTTTTTAAGACCATTTCTTCTTGAAGTTATAAAATAAGTTTCAACATTTTGTTGTTGTTTCAAGACAGGGTTTGTCTGTGTAGCCTTGGTTTTCCAGGAACCTCAAGTTTGCTCACAAAGGTAATTCATGTAACAACTGTGGGATATACTTAGATAAGAATCAGAGAAAAATTCATACATCTATTCTCATTTATTGTGAAAAATTTAAAATATACAAATAAATGTTTATTAAAGAAATTCTGGAGAACCACAAACAAAGAAATGTAAGGAATTAATTCAAAGAGAGATAATGGAAGTACTTGATTGGACAAAGAATAGAAAAAATAAATATATATAAACTAGAAATGAAAACTTGTTTTTAAGATATATTTTTGTCAGTGTAAACAAGGGCAAAGAGAGATTATATAGATATAAAAACAGTATAATAACAGAAAATATTTTGGAGGGATACCTTGCTCAACATAGATATACAGGGGAGAGTCTCGGTTTTGACTCTAAGTGTCAGCTATGGTTGACTCCCCATGGGGACCCTTGCCCTTTCTGAGGGGTGGATTGGAAGTGGGGTGGAGGGAAGGTGAGGGAAGTGGGAAGAGGGGAGGTAGTGGAAACTTGGATAGCTATGTAAAGTGAAGAAAGGATTGTATTAAAAAGGTCAAGACCATGATGGGTTCACCTACTGAAACAGTTTACCTGAGCTAATAGAAGCTCACCAACTCCTTCTAGGCTGGGAAGGAACAAGCATAGGACCAAACTAGTCCCTCTGAATGTGGCTAACAGTTGTATGGCTGGGGCAGACTGAGGGGCCACTGGCAGTGGCACTGGGATCTATCACTACTGCATGTACTGGCTTTTTGGGATCCTGTTCTCTTTGGATGTATACCTTGCCCAGCCTAGAGGTAGTAGTGATGGTGTTCGACTTTCCACAAAGCAAAGTGCTTTAGCCTTTCTTAGGATTAGAAAGGGGTGGGGTGGGAGGGGGTATGGAGAGAATGGGAAAAGGGAGTGGGAATTTGGATTGGTATTTTTTAAAATCTAATGAAAAATTGAAAAACCCTTATTAAAAATAAAATAGAATCTTGAGATTGTTTTGCAGACATACATGAACATCTATTAAAATGAAAAATAATTATTTCTCTGGAAAATCCAGCCTAACAAAATTTACTATTTCTCATATAAAAATAAGAAAAGCAGTTTCAGCAGAAGAATAAACTGATAAGAAAGGGATCCACAATAACCACTATAGTTTCACATTGCAATTCTATCAAACTTTGAAAGATCAGGCATTTATAATATTTCACGTATTATTATATATATTATAATTATTATTATACTCAGAGCATTAAAAATAAGGATTTTTGAATAGAATGAAAAGAACATATTTGAATTCAATAACATAATCACACTGAAATGAGTAACATAGAAAAATAAAGAACCTAAATAATTTTAAAACACTTTTGTAAAAAACATATATAATCAAGTTGCAGATAAAGAAAATTGTAAATAAGTGAACTTTCAATTACATTTGATTTTATCATTGATACATGACATATTTTGGGATGATTTTCGGTGTATTCTGGAATTTTAAGTATATCCATATATTTAAGAATTTTTAGAGCTATGTTTCTTATTATTGTATATGAAGTTAGAAAATTGAAAAAAGAAAAGAAAATATTAAAATATATATTAATTGATTAATATCCATGATGAGGCCAAAAGACTGTAAAAGCCACAGTGGATGAAGGACACCAGGAGAACAAGGCCCTCTAAATCAACATGAGCAAAGCTCTTATGGACTCCCAGGGACCGAGGTAGTATGCACAGAACCAGCATGGGTCTGTGGCAGATGGAGTCCTGAGCTGAAATAAATTTAAATAGAATAAAAAGCAAGAGACATATCTTTATTATAATTGGACAAGTCACTTTTTTAAAGATATTAATTCTCCCTGAAATGATCTGTTGATTCAGTACAGTTTTAATTTAAAAAATCTGCATATTTGAGATTTTTTACAAAATACAAAAAGAATTTTAAACTTTATTGAAAGGTAAAGAAACTAGAGGAGCCAAAACAGTTTTGAAGATAAAGTGATTGGGGGCTTGGAAAATGGCTTGGTGAACTAAGTACTTGCTTTTCGAGCTTAAGGACCTGAGTTATGATTCCCAAAATTCATGGCAAGCTGGATGAGGCAGTTTGTGTCTGTAATCTAAGGCCTCCTAGTCCGTGGAGAAAGAAGCAGGAAGGAGAACCCCTGGGAATTCATAGGGCAGCTAGAAGAGTGTACAGGGAAAACCTGTCACAAACAAGGTGGAAGAGCAAGGAGGCATGGAAAGGCCTCCATACTTTGTTTAAGGCATTCATGCTGTAATGGAAAAATTAAAAATGCTGTAGGATTCCCAGCGGCAGCAGGCAGCAGAAATGCTGTAGGTCCCCAAGTGGTGGTAGCGGGCCATGTGGCGGCAGGCAGCGGGCCCTGACAGCAGCCAGTCCCAGGCAGAGACAGCTGCCAGTCCCTGAGCGGTGGCTGGTCCCAGGCAGGGAAACACGTAGCGGGCGGGCAAGAGACAGAGACATGGATAGGCACGCCATGCAGAGTAAAGTTGGATATTTATTCAGGGGGTTATGGAGGGAGAAGGGTGAAGGGGAGAAGAGAAGAGAGAAAGAGAGAGAGGAGAGAGAGAAGCGGGGGAAGGGTTGAGAGAGAAGCAGAAGCTGCCTCTCTGAGAGGAAGAGGGAAAAAAGAGAGAGCTCAGGCTGGAAGCTGAAGATCAGCCTGCCTCAGTGGATGGGGGAGGAAGTGTGTGTGGCTTGTCTATTAAAGAGACAGAACAATCATTACACATGCCCCTGCACTCACACAGAGACACACAGAGAGAGACAGACACCAAGAATCTGAGACAGACAAGCAGACAGACAGACCAACAGAACAGAGACAGAGAGACAGAAGGAGAGACTTAAAATAATGGAGAAGTCATAGAATTCAATTTGATCTTAGATTTTACTCTTAGACAACAGTGATCAAGAACACTATGTTGAAGAATGAATGGATCACAGTAAAAGATTGAAAAATTGACAAGAGCAACAAAGGCTCAATTTTATTTTAATGAGAAAAACAATCTTTCCAACAAACATTACTGGAATGATTGATTATCATATATAAACAACCTAGTCTCAATTCTCATAAGATTGACCACCAAAGAAAAAGTAGCACAAGTGGAATTTAAATCTAACTGCCAAGCTACTAATGTTGTACAAGAAAACAAAGAATCCTTACAGTACTGGTTTAGGCCAGGAGTTCTTCAAGTTGTTATTGGAACCCAAGGTTCATGCTGACTGCTGTTATAATGAAAAGCAAGATAGGAAAACTGGTGAAAGGAAATATAGTCATTTACGCCTTTGGCTTTGACAACCAGCTTCCCAAATACCTCGAGGTAGAAGAATGAGGAACAAGAGGGTGGAATCTGCCCACAAGAAGATTCTCTAGGAAGTTTCATGCTAGGTGTAAGGAAAAGACACCCACAGGAGCAACAGATGAGGAGGGCATGGTCTGTCAGGATAAAGACTTTTGCCTGTTTCCTGGCTTTCTTCTCCTTCCAGTAAACTGCTCAAGTCACAGGAAGGATTTCTAGGTACTCAATTCTGAACAAAACTATAAGTGAGCCACAAAAGAGGAGATAAATTCTGCTTTTTGAGCATTAAACAATGGCACTTAAGTGAATGAAAAGGAAGGCGCAGTAAATAGTTTTCAGCAGCAATGTATCTAATAAAGGATAAATAAGGAAAACAAACAGCTAATTTTAAAAATGAGAAAGAGAGATGGATAAGTGAGTCACCAGGGAGGATGTAGAGATTAAATAAATAGTAAGTAAATAAATAAATAGAAAAATGTGAAAAATTATTAGCCGCATCATTTAAAAATGAATTGAGAGCATTGGGGACCTTGGAGGAGGGTTGGAAGGGAGGGGAGAGGCATGGAGGGGAGCAGAGAAAAATGTAGAGCTCAATAAAAAAAACAATAAAAAAACAAAAACAAACAAACAAACAAAAAGTAAACTGGAGTTAGCCTCAAATTATCTTTTAATTACACTCAAATTCATTATGTATGTTTTCATTCACAGAACTGTATACAGTTCAAAGTTATATTATGAGCTCATTCTATATCCATGTGTTGACAGAATTTAGTATTAAAATTAATTAACCTTAAAAGGCAAGATCACAATAATTCTCCTTGTAGCAACAGAGCATGCTTTATTTTTCTGATTTTACACAGTTTCATTTTGAGTGGAACTATTCTAAAAATGCCAGGTTCAATGCCATGTTCCATAGCAAGGAAATGAGTAAACAGTATGAAGCAGTAACGTGTTCTAATTCACCATGAACTGGGAAAAACAAGCAATGTGCAGCTGTGTGTCTGCTAAAGGTACTCGGAAATACTGAATTGCTAACATTCACTCTGTCATTGTTTAAATAATTCTTTTTCTCCAGCTTTTTATTCCCCATTCTGTTATCCTGTCATTGAATATGTCATTGAAGGGTTATGTTTAATCCATTTCATTTTTCACTACTTTAAATGAAACTTGCAATACATATTTATCTTACTCAGGTGGCCAACTCTCTTTAGATGCATATCTTTTTTAAAAAAACGACAATAAAAAAATAAAAAATGCCTTTATATAAATCAAGGTGTTTACCTCAGACAAATTAGTAAAATACTTCTTAAATAAAAAAAGACAATAATCTTATTTCATTTTTCATGCCAATCCAAGTTCCTCCCTTCCTCCCACTTCCTTCACTTACCCCCCCACCCTACCCCCTATCCACTCCTCAGAGAGGGTAAGGCACATCTTTATTCAAGTTGCTGAGTACATGGTTAATTGTATGTAGTTTTATTGTATGTTCACTACAATAAAAACATCTGGCCCTTCTTATGTATTTCCTATGTGGCAGATAAAGAAGCTGTCTGGCTTTAGAGCAACATTGCGAAAACACTAGAATAAATAGTATAGGTATATAGCCCCCATTTTAAAAGAGACAAACCCAGGTTGATATAGACTATGGGAAGTAGAAGTGACACAACAAAAACACCAGCCTGTCTAATGTGAGCCACACAGAAAAATTTATACACATCATGTCAGAGCGTATTGACAATGAGTATCTTTGTTACACAATTAGAACACAGTGGAGTAAAGACATTTCAATAAGACTTCGAGAAGAATGATCAAATATTTGAAGGACAAAGTATCAGCAGACTTTGAATATAGCAATATGTCAAGAGCTAAACAGCTGTTATCATCACTTTAAATTTCACAAAATATCTAATTTTGTGAGCATTAAAATAGATGATTATCCATTCCACAGTCACTTTTTGAGTACTTCTTTTTATATCAACTACAATTCTCAGAAATGAAGCTAGTGTAAAAATCAATAACAAAAATATCTATCCACACGTTGCTTATAAGTAACATGTTGCTCAAGGTCAAAGTACAATACCAGAGTTAAGATCTGAGCGTAGATTAAGTTGATTCTAGCACTCATTTGCATTTTCAATTATTATATTTTTATGCTCCTGATTTGCTCTTGTAATTCAGACATAAAACACTTGACTTAGCATGCACGAGGCCCTGAGTTTAATCCCAAGGACCATCAAAAATATTAGGAAAGTTTTGTAAGGAGAAAAGAACATGGAAGCTAATCTGGAGAAAAATTAGAAGTCAGACTGATCTGTAAAATGTCAAAAAGGTAAGTGTGCTAGTCTAAAAATTGTGTTGAGCAAAATGAAGCTATTTCAGTGCTTCAAACATTCTGAATCCCTTGGGTATCACTGGTGTATATCGATCACAGTACACTTCAAAATGACTGACCTTGTATTTTTTTCTGCTTTTGTGTCTTCAATTATTTCCTTCGGTATCTAGTAAGACATTATTATTACTATTATAATTACTGTATCACTGCTATAATTTTCTTTTTCTCTTGGAATCCCAAATTTTTAATAGATCTACCATGGTAATGGTTACAGGTAGTGTTCTCATTTGGGCTCTAGTCTCATTTTAAAAAAATCTTTCAAATATACGACACTGAGAAATGTCACACTATATCTTCAGAATGGGTATATAATGATATCATTAAATTCCTAATCCAAATAAACGCACACTGTTAAGGTTGGACTCTTAATTGGTAAACTTATCTCATTCACTTTCTAAAATAATGAAATGGAAACTCCAGAACTTTGTGTATTCAGACCAGGAAATTCAGAATGAAATGAAGTATTGCATTTGGTAACTTGTCTTAGCATATTGAACATAGTACAACAGAGATAAATATAAAGGACAATATATTCAAATGCACTTAAGAGTTCATAATTTAAATTGAGAAATCTTTTTTGATCTAGTTTTTACCTTTTGAAAATTTCAGGCATGAGTAGGCTATATTACATCATCTCCACCCATCTCTCTCCCCTCTTCAATTCCTTCTATGTTTCTTCCCCCAATTCCATCTTAAATTCATGACCCATAAATCCTAGTGATTCCGTTTTGCATTGCTTACGTGATCATGTTTCAGGGCTGATCACTTGGGATTGGATAGCATATTATGGAACTTGTCCCTGGAGAATACCAATTCTGTCTCTCATTAGTCATTGGCTTCCAGAAGTTGTTCATCTTGGGGTCTTGTGGACTTTCCCCCATCTATGTTGAGAGTATCTCTTACATAGAGTATTATTATTTTTATATAAATATTTTTGAGATTATAAGAGAGTTATATCATTTCCTCCTTCCCTTTCCTTGCTTCAAACCCTCCAATTTAACCCTCCCCCACTTTTTCAAATTCTTGGCTTCTTCTTTAACTGATATTCATTTCTTTCTTCTCTTTAGTCACTTTTTGATACCTTTCTACGTCGCCTATGTGACCTCTAACACTATAAAAAGAGAGAATTATGCCTCAGAATTTTAAGGTTCACAATTCATAATTGACTGACTGATACAGTATGTCAAAGAAAATCATAAACAGGTATTTCAAAAATAATTTAAGTCTATTTCTGCATACAGACTGGCAAATTGTCATACATGTGATCTAAATAGCTAATACTAAAGACACAATAGTACCCAGTTCCTTAGTGAACAGGACATAACCATAGGTGTTCGCATTCTCAGTTTCCAGCCTTTCACCCATCTTCTTCGCATAATGCAGAATTATTAGTCTCTACCCAGAGTCAGCTCTAAATAATCTCAAAAGACACATATTTCATGGTATCAATTATGTATTCTAGGTACAACTTTTAAGGAAACCCACTGTTATTCTATAGTATTTAAAACTCCATTGTTCAAGGACAAAATTAAATAGGTTCACCTTTCTCTGCGTATATACCTCAAAATACTATCCAGTATGTTAAAGAATTTGACAGTGCAAAGAATATGTTAAACATACAAGATACAACAGTGACTCCCCAAAAGTTCATATATTCATTTTTATATGGTTCCTGATGAAGCCTGCAACTCAGAATCACCAATCAACACATGTGAAAATCAAACAAATCAAAGCACAGGTTTAACAACAACAACAAAAAAAACCTACATCAACTGATGAGGTGGGCTCCTCTGTCTATAGCAATGGAGACTAAAGGCAATTTTCTATTCTTTTCTCCCTGAGAATAAAGATAATATGGTGAGTTAGGAATAAGTTCTGTGACACACTAGCATGATCAAATGATTATACAAAATAGTGTGATGTACATTTCAGTAAACTAGAAGAAAGAGTTGTGCATGCTTTTATCATAAAAAATGTAATGTCCTCAAGGAGATGCATATCTTTATCTTGCACAATGTATAAATGTATTGAAACATCATAAGGTTCCCAATTAATATGCACAATTTTATGTTTATGCTTATTATGTCAGTTATAAGATATGCCTTTTGCCTCAATACAGTGGTTAGCTTTTTCTGTAAGATGTGCTGCACTGGTAAGAGCAGATGTTCATGCCATAATCAATTTTCCAAAGAGTTTATTTGCATGCAATTTATATAATGTAATTATCATACTTCTCATTACTGATTCTCCCCATCACTCCTTAAGGGAGCATAAAACAGGCACCGAGTCCAGGTGGGATAATATTTTTGCAAGGAGTTGCAGCTGAAATACAAAGATGGTGGCTAATTAGCTTTGATGACAGTCACTCACACTTGTTCAAAACAGGAAAAACAAACATAGTGTTAGTTCACAAAAGTTGCCACAACTAAGAACCACTGACTAGGTGGATTGAAAAGCAAATTTGTTTTCTCACATTTCTGGAAGAAAAATGATAATCAAATATAATGTATTCATTTCCAATAGCTTCTATAAGAAATTGCCACAAACTTGCCTTTAAAATATATTTTTGGGGACTAGTGATGTGGCCCATTAGTTAATAGCACTTGCTACTTTTTCAGAGGATCACGTCGACCCACAACTCCCTACAATTCCATTTTAAATAGATCTGTCATCACCTTGAGTATCTGCACACATTGTGTACATACAACTACATACACATTAATTTAAGAATAAATACAATTTCAAAATAATGAATTTTGGGGTTAGAGATGGCTGGGCCAGTAAAGCATTTCCTGTGCAAGTTTTAAGACCTGATTATGACATACAGCATCCATATAAATAGCCATATATGTATGTCTATAATCCCAGTTCTGGGGAGATTTAAGCAGGAGAATCCTTGAGGCTTTATAGCTACCAATTCTAGCCAAATTGTTGCAGAAATAAGGTCTCTGGGAAACCAAGAGTATATTTGAAGAGTTGAAGAACTCATTTTTATTAAGCTGACTAGCAGCAGACCCAGTGAACTGGTGCTCAGGTAAAAAAAAATGGTAACTATAGTTACTTCAACATTTATAGACTGTACACCATCATTCTGAATCACTTTTGTTATTGCCAGGGTAGGTGTTTTAATTTATGTGACTAAGGTCCATGAGCATCACATTTACAGAAGCAAAAATGACTCTGTAACTGGCTCTCAAAGTTAGGAGAAGGGGAGGCACTAGCTGAGGCAGGAAGTAAGCAATATAACAAAAGCAGGACACAGTACATCTTATTCCTAGATAAAGATGCAAAAAATTCCTCTCATTTTAGTCCTCCTTATCAAAATCAGTGAGAGAACATGAGTTTCAGTGATACCTTGTCTCGAACAGTGTGGTACTGCTGCTGCTGAGAAAGCTCAGTGGATAAGAGCACTGACTGCACTTCCTGAGGAATCCACATGGTGGTTCCCAACCGTCTGTAATTCTAGTCCCAGGGGGATATGCCGCCTTTCTCTGACCTCTATAGCCACTAGGCACATTTCATGCACAGACACACATGCAGACAAAACGTTCATAAAAGTAAAATTTAAGAAAGCACAAGACAGAGAACAATTAAGGAAAGTAAGGAAAACACCTGAGTTTGACCTCCAGCCTCCACATAGACACACATACAAATATACCTCACACACATACACACACACACACACACACACACACACACACGCACACACATGCACCCACACATGCACGCATGCTCCCATGCTCACACACAAGTGTATTGTTTAATAGTCCTGACACCAGATGGCAGCCAAAATCAGCATAACAAGGCTGTACACTTTCTCGAGGCCATACTCTCTCAACAGATTCTACAAGCTTCTTCTTGCTTTTTTATCTACCTATTTCAGCTAGCTTTAAGCATTCCTTGGAATGTGAGCACATTTCCCTGTGTAATTGATTGCCATGTCAACATTTTTATAGTGCTGTGACTGGAAGATGGTTTTCATGCATGTTAATGCGCACTCTCTGTTTTATAATTTTGTTCATGTATATAATAAATTTTGATCATATTCACCCTCAATTAACTTTTTCATTCTCTTCCATCTCCCACTGAAACCCTTCTTCTCAATAGATCCCCCACCTACTTCCATGTCTTTTTATTGCATGTGTGACCTATGGATTATGTCTGGTTGGTGAGCATGAGTAAGGTTATTGATGGAAAGATAGGTGACTTGCCATTGGCTGTACCACTGAAAAGAATGACGTTCCCTCCTATTAACTCCAGTAGTTCCTCAGGGAGGAATAGTTTCATGATGGTGGGATGAGGCCCATATATGATGGACTGCTCACCAACCCAATCTTGGGTGAGTCTTGTGCAAAGACTCATGGCTGCTGTGTATTCATAAGTGCAATGCTTCTTCTCATTCATAAGTGCAACAGCCATTTTATATCTGCAAGACACTGTTTTGTAACATGCCTCACCACACTGCACAGCTCCTCCATTCTTTCTGCCCTAACTTCTGTTATTCTGCATTGTTCACCTGGCCTTAGAGTGGATTATACAGGTGTTCCTCTTGGGGCTGAGAACCAAACAGTCAACACTTTGACTAACTATGAGTTTCTGTATTAACTGTCACCCCCTAAAAGCACAGCTGTCATTGGAAAAGGTGGGGAATAAGCATTAACATATAAGTATAAACATAGATATTTAGATGGTATTTTGAACTCACATCCATTTAGTAAAGACCCCTCTAGGGCCTATGGCCTCTCAAGCTGTGGGATTTTGGCCAAGTTTACGGTATCAAGCATAAACTCCTTCTTGTGTATAAGTCCTCAAATTCAATCAAAAAATTGTCATGGCCAGAAGTGGCGGCACACACCTGTAACCATAGCACTCAAGAGATAGAGGCTGTTGGATGTCTGTGAGTTTGAGGCTAGTCTGACCTACATAGTAATTTCCAGTTCAGACAGTGAAACCCTATCTCAAAACAAAAACAAAAAAGTCATGCAACTATTGTATCGGTGGGCACATCTTAGGTAAACACATTCAGCATTGATCCCCAGCCTTTAAGTATCCATTATCTTTCTAAAATCTCACTCTAACTCCTTGTAAAAGGTATATATCTAAAGGATGCTCAATTGTGCCACAAGGACATGTGCTCAACTATGTTCATAGCAGCATTGTTTGTTATAGCCAGAGCCTGGAAACAACCTAAATGCCCCTCAACCAAAGAATGGATAAGGAAACTGTGGTACATTTACACAATGGAGTACTACACAGCAGAAAAAAATAACAACAGCTTGAATTTTGCTGACAAATGGATGGGGCTAGAAAACATCATTTTGAGTGAGGTAACCCAGACCCAGAAAGACAATTATCACCTGTACTCACTCACAAGTGGGTTTTAAACATAAAGCAAAGAAAACCAGCCCACAAATCACAATCCCAGAGAACCTAGACAACAATGAGGACCCTAAGAGAGACATACATAGATCTAATCTACATGGGTAGTTGAAAAAGACAAGATCTCCTTAGTAAATATGGAGCATGGGGACCTTGGGAGGGATTGAAGGGGAGGTGAGAGGTTGGGAGGGGAGAAGAGAAAAATACAGAGCTCAATAAAAATCACAAAAAAAATCTAAAAAGGACACATGCAATTTTATATGGAGCTCAGTTACATAGTCTAATATAATCTATCTCAAATCCCTTAATTACAGCAGCAAAATGCCCCTAGTTATTGACATATAAGGGGATGTGGCAAGGTCCTAGGACATGGTTACTTTTTGCAAGATCATTTCTCAGCCACTTCCAAATAGTTTCTTCTAATACATATGAAGAACTCTGAAATATCAACAAAAAATGCAGTCCAGATTAATAATGGGAAATGACACAAAACAACATTTCACTATAAATAATATCAGACAATCATGTAAATAGGTATATGAAAAGATGTTTGGCACCAAACACTGAACATTAGAGAAATGCAGCTCAAAGCCATATAGATACTAATAAACACATGACGGAATGCCAAAATTTTAAAAATCAAAATTAATTTTGGGAGGATCTTATGGAGGCTACCACTTAAGAGTGACAGCGCTGGCCTTGCTTTGTAGAGCCCATCTAACTCTTATCAGATCATCTGGATTATAACATATCTATATTAAGTATGGAGGTGTTTGATTATAAAAGAGCAGCGAGAGTAATTCACATGGTGATGGTAATTTTCTCCACCATGACTCTGTGAATGTCAACAGCTTGGTTGCAGGTATTTGCTATAGTTTTGCAGATGTTACTGCTGCTGAATTTCTAAAAATGTGATGGGACCATTCCTGGCCAAGCTGTGCTTAGTGTAAGGACCTAGCACACTCACTCACAGTCACCAAAGATCAGTCTGGAACAATGGCTTCAGAACCCATTGTCTCATGTCAATGAAGATTAAAGATGGTGATCTTTAATCACCAGCACATAGGTGGGAAAAGCTATATTAAGGAGAATTGCAGAAAAGTGAGTAATTGAAGAAGAGAAAAAAATTAAGGAAACGTGAGAGATTTCTCAAGTGTAGGAGGGGTTCCCAAGAGAGAGAAAAATGCATTGAACTTGTAGGGTGGTGGTAGCTCATGCCTTTAATTCCAGAACTCAGGAGGAAGAGGTATCCTGATCTCTGTGAGGTCAAAGCAAGCCTGGCCTACAGAGCAAATTCCAGGACAGTTAGGACTGTTACACAGAGAAACCCTGTCTCAAAACACAAAACAAAACAAGAAACATTGAACTTTTATAGGGGTTATATAGGAACACGGTAGAAAATGGGCAAAGGCCATGGTAGTAGTTATGAGATTGATTTGTTTGCTCGGCTATCATGTGCTGAGTCAATAGAGACAACACACTCTATGCATGTCCCCCTGGTCCAATCAAGGGTATGTCCATGCACTGCACACTCAGTTAAGGACAGTTGAATCCTGCCTCTGTCCATTTCTGACTCCTGTTTACTTAGTTTTGACCTTGACTGCCTGGTAGTAGTTAGTGACCTAGCCAGCTGTCCTTTGTCCCTGACAGCATCTCAGGCACGGCTACTTATACTATGTTCTCTTTGATCTTTCATTTACACAATCATCTTATAGATTTACAACAGCAGAGCATCAACTCCATCATGGCCAACAAGATCCAAGTTGCAACTACAGCCTTTCTTGTTTACCTCATACTTAGTACCTTGATCATTGGGTCACCTCCTAAGGGGAAGTTTCTTGTTAGCTAAGTAAACCATCCTTATTTACAATTTAGTCTGTTCCAGCGAGCTTCTTATGGAGGCTAGTCAACAAGCCTATCAACACTGGCCTTGCTTTTTGGAACCTGACTCTCATCAGATCATCTGGGATATAACATACCCAACTGTAAGCTCTATGTTTCTCATCCTTCCTGTTCTTGGCATTACTGTTTTAACCCTAGCATTCTCTTTTAACTCTAATATTCATTCCTACAATAATTTATTTATGCAACTTACAGTTTTCACCATAGGCCTTTTCACCTTACTATCTACAGAGAGCTATCTCCTGCCTCATTACCACTGAATGATGTGTGTATCTATCGACACAAATAATTACTGCCATTTTTAGCAATATCATACGTCAGTGAGGCATCATTATATCACCACCATTATAAAAGATTTTAAAAACTGAAATAAATTGTCCTTGGCATCATTCTATTACAGACCAAAATAGGTTTCAATAAATCATAAGATAACAAACCTCACTTTCTCTAAATTATACAGGCGCTTGAGTGCAATTGATTCTATATTTAGATGTGAATCACATCACAGATATTTTCAGAACTGTTTTATTTTTTCCTAGTAACCTTTTTAGCCACAACACCATACTGTTCCAAGACACTGTGAAATAAACAAAATAAGAGAACCTCTAAGTATATAGTATTTCAACTCCTTGCCCTTCTGTATGTGTTTATTTATTCTTTTCAACAAGTTGCATTTAATCTATTCAATTACCATTAGATACATCTCACATATGGGAGTGCTCTGAGTAGAACCTGCCTGGTGGGCTTCAGTTTCCTTAATTCCTTATTTCAGTGTCTCTCCAAGTAACACAATTTAATGTATGGTCTCAGTCTACCCTACATGTAACATTACAACAAATATGTGTTTATGCGGATTTAGGTTTTAAGTATGTAAAGTAACAGGTATAAAATGTTACCTCTAAAATATTAATAGATTAATATTGGGCAAATGTCTCAGGGGTTGCTGTGAGGACCTAAGTTTTGGATCCAAAGTGTCCATATAAAAGCTAGTTATAGTGAGGAGCACCTATAATCCCAGTACTGGGAAATAGGAGGCTCCATTAGGTGGGTGTTTTGAGCTTTCTAGCCAACACACACACACACCACACACACACACACACACACACACACACACACACAGAGAGAGAGAGAGAGAGAGAGAGAGAGAAGTGTTTTGTTGAAAACTCAACCTAAACATAAGTCTTGCAAGTCTAAAATGATGTTTTTATTTTCAAGCTTTCCAAATATCTAAGGCATATTGTTTTATATACAGAATGCCAATCAATCTGAATTTGTTGAATTACTTATATATTTTTAATGCTCTGCACAAACTCATTGATGAATGGAGTGAAACCATGCCCTCTGACAACTTGATTTCTGAAGTATCTGATTCTGTCTCTTGAAAAATCATGAAATAACAATTTTGAGTGTACTTGACCAGCATAGGAAATCCATACCTTACTTTTCACCTATTTATCTACTCAATACACCATATTGTCATTCATTCAAATGTTGTAGTAATCACCCTAGTGCCGTTCATTCGTTTGTCCATTTTGACCACTTACTTTGCTTTGTATGTAATAGAGAGGAACTTCTAAAATTACAAATCTCAAAAATTATTCAAATGAACTATAAGAAAAATGCATGTGTGTGTAAATTCAGTTTATCATAATGCAAATATATCATTCCAAGCTAGTTTCATGATTGCCATGATTTCCTTTGTCATTCTTAAAATTTATTGTAAGATTTCAACCAAACTGGCCATAGGGGAGTTTTGAGAAAAATGAGTTTCTTAATTCACTACTAACAGATAATGGATGCAACCAAAGAGCTGTGCATGAAAACAGATTTCACATTACTTAATGTCTTAGTTAGGGTATCTATTGATGTGAAGAGATGCCAGCACCATGGCAACTCTCATAAAAGATAGCATTAGTTAGATCTGGCTTATAGTTAAGATGTTTAATCCATTATCTTCATGGTGGAAAGCATGGCAGCAGGCAGGCATACATGGCGCTGGAGAAGTAGCTGAGAGTTCTACATCTGTATCCTTAGGCAACAGGAAGAAAGAATGACACTGGGCCTGTCTTGAGCATTTGAAACCTCAAAGCACACCCCCACTGACACACTTCCTCTCACAAGGCCACAACTACTCCAACAAGGCCATACTGCCTAATAGTGCCATTCCCTAAGAGATTATGAGACATTTTTTTCAAACCACCATTTTAATGAGAAAATATGTTATTAACTTTAATTTTTAATTAATATATTATTAATTATTTTGTCTTATTTAAAGGTAATACCTCTATAAGTTGAAAATTTTAATGAACTAAAGGAAGTAATACCAATATCACTCTTTTCAATATTTTAAAATATTCTTGCTTAATCTTCTATATTAGGGTTAGTATTTTTCTATATTTGGCCTAGTAGTAATAATCAACTGGTTACTTAATTTGAATCCTTTGAGAGAGTGACTATTATAGATATTAAGTTACAGACCCACTAGCAGCCTCTCTCTTCCCAAGAAACCAGGCCATGCTCTTTGTATCTCTCTTATGCGTTTAAAAAGGTCATAGGTTGTGACCTTAAAGCTTCTATAGTTGTAGGTTACTCCTAGCAGCTGCAGGCCTTCCCCCTTCCTCTAATTCCCAGATCCTTATATCTACTACAAGGTCACATGGTGCGAATTCCCCTGACCATTCGCCTGCTTTAGAAGAGGAAGAACATCCCACCCATTCTTTGGAAATGAAGTGAATTGAATGAACTTTCCCTTTGGGACTCCCTTCATGCTATCAATGCTGAAGGTATCTCCTACAGAAGCTCATCTGTAGGATAATATATCTCAGTTCATTTTCTATAAAATACACATCCTCTCATTTATTTATCTATTATTTTATCTATTAGAGTCAAGAAATCTGAAGGTCAGAAATAAATGTGGTAGCTAAAATTATTCGGAAAGTTTTTCAAGTGTTGGCAATATGCAAAACAAAACAGAATTAACCAGCAGTTTATGTTAATGGAAACTGGGAAAGACAGGAATTAAACTGAAGAGAAACTAAGATTGTTGACCAGCTGCTCTTTAATGCTCAATCACGATCTCCATATATTGGTCTTCACATTCATAGTAAGCATCAGTATTTGAGAATATATTATTTCCTCATTTCGTGATAACTCCATTATTCATCATCATAAAATCATACCTGTTATTCATTTATTATGCTTTAAAAATGAAGAGTCTAATGTTAAGAAAAGTGGTATGCTTAAAGCTTCAGAATTTGTCAGTGAAATAACTGATTATTCATAGGCATGCAAATATTCCAAAGCCCTTACTATTACTCATTATTTCATATTATATGTCATTTAAGACAATCTTTTAAGAACAACTATATTAAAACATGGAACTACCCAATAAGCTAGTTCCCCTCTTACATAACTACTACATTATACACATGGTGAAGATGAACTTTCATTGGCATTTAATCATTCCAAAATTGGAATATATACACATAAACTAAGATACACAATTTAGTTTCCCTTCATTCCTTTCAAATAACGTTTCAAATCCTAACTCGCTTTTGTTAGAGATGCATGTCTTTCAGGAAAATAGAGATAGAGATTCCCAAAGCCAGTGGTCAAAAACATATTTGGGGAATGAGTTTGGAAATGTATCAGAAAACACTGATCCTCCCTTTTGCTATTGACCTTTATCCTTGGGATTTTGGAGATTATCTCAGTGCCCACGGGGACATTCTAGAATCAAATACTTCATGAAAGTAAACATGAGCTAAATAGAATCACTTTGATTTCTTTGAAAATATTTTTCATGTTATTATTTCTAGAATTTTTCTACCTACAATTTTATTCTAAAAGTGAAGCCATTTAACTATTTAAAATATAATATTTTTATTCATTCTTCAAGAATTTCCTACAAATACACAATATATTTTAATATTCATCAGCCCACAGTCTCCCCTACAATTCTTCCCATGTCCTCCCCATAGTCCCCTCTCACTCTTGTGTCCTCTGTTTTATATTTATTTTTTATAATACAATGGATCTAATTAGTTTTGTCTTTATATGTATGGATATTAGCCATTCAGTGGAACATAGTTAACCTATAAGGGGCCACAACTCTTCAAAGACCTAACTCTCCCCTAGCAGCCATCAGCTGTGTATAGCTCTTCAGCAACAGGTGGAGGCTCATATGCCCCTTCCCACCCGTGCTGGAATGCTGACTGCTGTGAACTTCTGCACGTCTTGTGCACACAACCAGGCAACCACAATTACTGTGATCTCATGCATGCAGCAGTTGTGTCTAGTCCAGAAGTCACAATTTCATTCTTTGCCTCTCCAACTTTGAGTCCTTACAGTCTTTCCAATATTTCCTTAGGGAATGTTCCCTGATCTTTGCAGGGAAGGAGGTTTTGTGATTTAGATGAACCAGGAAAAGTAAAAAATTCCACTTATTTCTGCACAGTGATAATTTGTGAGTCTCTTTATTCACTGCCATCTACTGCAAAAATATGCTTCTTGTTGAAGACTGAGAACTTCATTAATTTATGGATATAGAGGTATGACTCTAGGAAGCATTTAGATCCTATGTTAACTTGGCAAAATAATAGTCACAGGGTCTATGAGAACCCTGGCCATGCATTCTTGGTCAGATTTCCAGTGTCAAGTGTAGGTTTTCTTCTGCAGAGTGGACCTTAAATCCAACCAGAAACTGAGAACCAGTATTTTCTTTCAAAAGGTAACACCATATCAGATATAAGTGATCATGGTGTTTATTGCCATCTCAATATGATCACAGGGCTAGAGTGATGGCTCTGTGATTAAGAGTACTTGTTGTTCTTGCAGAGAACCCAGGTTCAATTTCCAGTACCCACATCAGGTTGCTCACAATTGCCTGTAACTCCAGTTCTGGAAGATACAATACCTTCTTCTGGACTTTGTGAGTACTGCACACACATAGTGCACATAGACATTTAAAATTAAAAAATGGACATGATCACAGATAATTTGTCTATAGTTTCCCACTGCCAGCAACTGAATTTCAACTGTGGAATGGTCAACATTTTTAAAGATTTGTAATTTGAATGGCTTTTAACAGTGTGTAAGCTCCATCTTTGCTGTCCTTTCTACAATCCCTCAATTTTTCACATTTAGTTGCCTTACACACTGATGCTACTCACCTGACCTAAGACAGTGTTTAAGCTTGTGAAAGGCCTTTTAGAAATGAGTACAAAAGACAAAACTTTAAATTTTTGATATAATAAATATATTGCCTTATTATCTACACTTCCTAATAAGTGCTTTCTATGAAAGAATACGTATACACTGTAGGCACCACCAGATAATCCCAGAGATTACCTCATATGATCATTAATAAATAAATTTGTGTCATACATTGCTGCAATTCTTTTGGATTTTCATGAAACATATATTTTTACCATCAGCTATCAATCATTCACAGTATCTGCTGGTCATCCATCATCTCTGTGGCAAAATAGATGGATACATTGGGTATCCATCATACCTAATTAGGCATTCATCATTTCTCACTGAGATTTCTCCATCATCATTTGCTGGGCATCTGCTGAGTACCACCATGCCTGTTGGGCATGTATATTTTTCCACCAGGCATTGTGGACTCTGCTAATTCTCTGCCATTTCACCACCAGTATCAATCCATGAGAATAATTGTCCTGTGTATCTTCCTAGGGTGACACAAACAGATTCACTCTAGAGAAAGTACCAACAATAGACCAAAGAAGTATTTCCACCTAAGACTAGCTTAGTTAGCCAGAAACGTTAAAGATTGATTACATGATTGTGGTTGAGGGCTTATTTACGGAAGCATAGATAATTCAAAGGCAGTTGCATCATGGAAAAGACTAACCCAGTACATGGGTGACGATTCATGAATTCTGCATTCCTGGTACTTTTTATACAAATTATAGGCAACTCAATAGATCAGGGAGTTCCCTCTCCCTGACAATTGTTACTGCTTATGTAACTTTGGAGATGGAAGTTTTATGAATCTTGTAAATTTCAGTAACAGACTGAGAATTCTGAATTGTTTATTTCCTAAGCATTGTTCATTTTGTTTGCTTACTGAGTTTTATTTAACAAGCCTATTAAAAGATGGAATATTTAAATTTGGAAGAAATTGCTGTGCAACAAAGTTCTACTTAAATTTTTCCTTAAAATATCTCTATTTAATCCTATTACTCTTTCTTCAGGCCTTATATATTCCATAGGGCTGGTTTAGAGTCTACGTTGTTATCTCCTTTTTATTTTAGTTTTTTGAGACAAGGTTTCTCTGTAGCTTTGCTGCCTGTCCTGGAACTAGCTCTTGTACACCAGGCTGGCCTCGAACTCACAGAGATCTGTCTGCCTCTGCCTCCCAAGTGCTGGGATTGAAGGCATGTGCCACCACCACCTGGCTACATTGTTATCTTAATTTCTCATCCTTAAGCATTCAAACAAAATTAGCAGAAAGATTAAGCAAGGCCCTTGTCAATCTTATGTACTTCTGTATACCTAACATTATGTCAGGGCTTTCAAACTTTTCAACAAATAAATTAAAGCTTCCTTTCTCCTTGCAAATGAATTCATAAGACTACTTTAGGTTTTCAGGACTACTTATCTAAATATCACTATTTTTAATGAAATATTTTCTTCCCAAATCTTCTATCAAAAATACTTAGTAATTTCATTGTATACTCCATACCCCAAGGAAAAACTCATCAGCAGATACTATAATTTGGAGTAATTTGGAGGACAAATATCAACAAAGGTCCCTGTGATATAGACTTAGACCCCAGAATTATCGTAATGGGAAAAAACTCAGGACATTTACTTGGATATTTTGATGAGTCTGTTTAGTCTTACACTGAACCTATAAAACCATAAGTCAAAGTGAATCTTTGTCTTCATAAGTTAATTATCTCAGGTATTTTATTAGAGTGATGGAAAGCTGGGGAATTGTCAGGGTCCAAATTTGGGGTGACATTTGTTGGGGTCCAGCCTCAACATGGTTCATACGTTCCAAGGTAGGTGTGTGTGGATTAAAAATATAGTATAAAAGAGAGAATGGCAGATAATATATTCATAAAAAGTACAATGAGAGATATTAAAAAATATAGTCTAGGGTTCTTTATTTATGGTCTTACATGTAGAAAATGACTTATCTAGTTGTTATTACTTTCCCCTTCTTTCCTCCTTAGAGATATACAGCCTTAGCATATATGTTCAATATAGTCACAAAATAACAATATTAATTTACTTTGCATCCTTGTTCTTGCAGAGGTCATTTGACTACAGGCAGGTAGACAACACTCACTAAAATAAATGAAAACAATTGACATAACAAAGAATTTAGAACTTTGTTCCAACTGCTTTATGTCTCTATGGAACAGACAGAACTATCAAAGCAATGAACTTTAAGTATTCTGATGTCAATTTAAGAAACTAAAATCTACATTTTCAATTGTAATGGTCAATGTACTCTCTAAGTCTAGTTCTAAAAATGTAAGTGCTTTCCTTTTTTCTGTGTTTCTATCTGTCTAATCTCAAACACAATTCATAGTATAAGTAAATATTATTCATGGTTCATTGCTTAACAGATTATCAGCTATTCCTTTGACAATTCATAGAAAACTAAATTTGTAATTCTTCCACCAAATGCTTTATGTCTATTTAATGATGGTAGGAAAGAAAATAAATAATATAATATATATATTATATGTAATTTATATATGTAACATTCTAATGCATAGAATTAGAAAGTAAGCAATGAGTCTTTCTCTGTCCTGCCAGCCAGCTCCCAAATGACACAGTGACTTATTATTAATTATGCAAGCTTGACCTTAGCTTAGGCTTGTTCATAACTAGCTGTTATAACTTAAATTATCCCATTTCTATTAATCTACATACTGTTAACTGGCTTGTGGCTTTTACGCCTCTTTCTGCATGTCCTGCTTCCTCTGTGTTGGGCTGATGACTCTTCCTTTTTCCACAAGGCCTCTGTGTCCTGTCTAAATTTTTCTTGCCTAGCTATTAGCCATTTAGCTCTTTATTAAACCAATCATAGTAACATTTTCAAAAAGTGTAAAGGAATGTTCCATAACATTCCCCCCTTTTTGCCTAAATAAAAAGAAAATGTTTTAACTCTAACATAATAAAATTATAAGCAATGAGAACAGTTATCAGGTAAGAATTATATTCACAATTTCCAATCCATTTGTATTTGGCAAATTCAGAGAAAACTTTCCATTATGTATCCTCTAATGATGATTCTAAAGTTTTGTACCTAATTTACTTTCTATCATGATTAAAGGAAACTGCAATTATATATAACTATCTGGTTTTCAACCCCAATCAAAGACCTGAGAAGAATATACTATTATCTGAGTAAACAAGAAGTGCAGAGCTAATAACTTCCAAAACTATAAAACAACAGGGACATCTGGCTGCCTGGATAGTCACCTCAAGGTACCTCTATAATATTGAGGCATCCATCTTCAGTCTATAGGCCTAGAATATCTGTCGAATTTTCTGTGAAGCCAGAAATTTTTAAGGATTCTCCTACCTTCTTTTGGCAAAGGTCGGCAATTGCTTTCTTTTGTTACCTGTTCATAGAGTTTGGACAGCATAGTGTCAGCAGTTGAGACAAAAGCAGTTTCTTGACCAAATGGCTAGCATTTGCCACAAAGAAAGCAAAATCCATATGGAAATTCTTCAGGGCCCATCATCCTTTTCTAAAGTAGATTGCTGTTGCCAAGATCAGATGTGTCTCACTGTCATGAAAAGTCATGTGTTATTAAAATATTTTAAATGCCATATTTTGTACTTCTTTGAAGTGTTTGAAAATCATCTATCTATCTAAAAATAATTTCTACATGGCCTTGAAAACACACTTAAATAACATGTTTGATTATTATAGATATTACTAACTTGTTTTTCTTTATTATCCTAAATAGTTTTCAAGGGTTAAAGTTTTCATTACATTTTTTAAATGAGCTTCATAGGTATAAAACCTTAAATAAGAGTAGGAACACACACACACACACACACACACACATATCATAATAAAAATAACCTCAAATAAATTTAGTAACAATAAACAAAAATCTATACCAATGCAAAATATTTGAGACTAATGGTTGTTCATAAGTAGACTCAACAATCCACCCTTTTATTCCATCATTTTATACTATACCCACCTATTTTCCTTCAGAATAAGATCCCTAAATCTAATTTCCTTTGTTCACCTTTTTTTTCTGACCATGACCAATTATAATTTGTAATCAAACCCCCTAAATGATGAAAAACAGCCATAACTCACTGAATGACCAAAACCCATCCACTCTACCTCTTGGGAATGTGGGCATCATTTTCTCTAGACTGCTTCCTCTTGTCTGGGAACAATGGCATCCTTAGTGAACCCTGAGAAAACTGAGATAGTGGTCAAGTCCTATAAAAAATAGCCATAACATTTGTGGTACAATCTCTGTGCAATGAAAAAGTGCAAGGCTTATCTATAGTCATAGCTAAAATAGTCTGTGAGACTAGACCATTTCAGTCAGCAGTCTTGAAGTTGATTATCTGGTTATAAAACTCTGAGGAACCTACAACAGAGGCAATATGAGAGGCTGAATCACCTGGGCCAACCTTTCTTATTGTAGTCTGGTCTTCTTGCTCTGAAAAAAAAACAAACTTTAAAGTATATCATATGCATCTGCATTAACACAAATATGGACTGTGTGATCTATGCAAACCAGCAAACAATGATGTTTTATGTTTGAGCAGGTAAAATGTATGTATTTATATACATATATATGTATTTAAATACATACATTTACATGCATTTATATACCTATCTTGTGGTTTTTCTGGTTTTATTTCTTTATATCTGTAGTCAGGATTTTCAGGTCTCCCCTGATCCAACCTGATTCTCTGTAACCTTGAATGAATATGCAGCCTATTGTATTTTCTGTGGAAACAAAAACATAATCTCTTCCCCAGTGCAATACATTTTTTATTCCATTTTAAAGTTAAAGCAGTATTAAAGTATCCAGACTTGTTTAATTCAGAGTCCCTCATAATTCTATGTCTCTCAGCAGCTGTCATTTGCTCATTAGCATTCAAAATATTTAAAGTCAATAAGAAACCATGTGGGATGCAGATTCTCCCTGTATTTTCCATCTTTGCATAGCTTATCCTTTTTATATTATTTTATTTTTGCTTTAAAGACTTTAATTTATTATTTAAAAACCATTCTTTCTATGACCGTCTATGCCCATATTTTTCTTTTTTTAAGGTTTACACATTTGAAACATACTATAACCTGACTACAGGAATTTTTTCCCATCTGAATCTGTCTTTACTGAGCACGTGTAGCATTTCCTGACTACAAGACACAAATCTTAAACTGTTATGCCAGCCACTGTGTGGCTGACGTTAGCACATGATGCATGACACTGGCATTTGGTTCCAACCCACAGGCAACAAATAGTAACCACATCTCTGTATGCTGCTGAGCCTACCTGAGAGACTGAAGTCATCAGGAAGATTCTTTTGATTCAATGTTCTGAACCTTTTTTAAGCTTTCTCAGGCCTTATGCAGATATACATGACCCCACATTGGGTGCCATGTATAACAAGACTTTCTCTGTCCTGTCAGCCAGCTCCCAAATAATCATACAGAGACTTTTTACTAATTATGAAAACTCAGACTTGGCTTAGGCTTGTCTTTACATAGCTCTTAAAACTTCATTTCACCAATCTCTATTAATCTACATGCTAGTGTGTGACTCATGGCTTTTTTCCTCTTGTCTTATATATGCTGCTTCTTCTGTATCTGACTGTTTACTCTGCTTTTTTTCTTCCCCAAAACCTCTCTGTCCCTCAAAGTACTTCCTAACCTCTTCCTGCCTAGCTATTGGTTATTCAGCTCTTTATAAATCCAATCACAGTGATACATCTTCATACAGTGTAAAGGAATATTCTGAAGCAAAAGAGAAGAGAAATATTTATAATTCATAGCAACTAATAAATTCAAGATAATTCTCAAAGCAGTGTCCAAAGAACACAAGAGACTTATTGGGAAAATTAACATATACCCACAATAAAAAATGATCCATCATCACATGTAAAAGTCGCAAATTCAGGAGAATTGTCAATCATGATTATATATCACATGTTCAAAGACCTGGAAGCAAAGTGGGCACGTACATTAGTTATAACTCAAAACAACTTTGAGATACCATCTTACACCTGTCAGAATGGCTAAAATCAAAAACACCAATGATAGCCTATGCTGGAGAGGATGTGGTGTAACGGGAACACTCATCCATTGCTGGTGGGAATGCAAACTTGTGCAACCACTTTGGAAATCAGTGTGGAGGTTTTTCAGGAAATTGGGAATCAACCTACCTCAGGATCCAGCAATACCACTCTTGGGAATATACCCAAGAGATGCCCAAT
>PVIU01023258.1:0-27768 GCA_004026605.1 Ondatra zibethicus | reverse complement strand
CTTCCCCCTTTCCCCTTCCCTCACCCCCCCTACCCCCACCTCTATCCCCGCCCCCGTGCTTCCAACTCATACTAAAAAAGCATTTGTGCAATATGTTCATAGCAGCATTGTTTGTAATAGACAGAACCTGGAAACAACTTAGGTGCCCCTCAATGGAAGAATGGATCAAGAAAGTGTGGATTATATACACATTAGAATACTACTCAGAGGTAAAAAACAATGACATCTTGAATTTTGCATGCAAATGGATGGAAATAGAAAACGCTATCCTGAGTGAGGTAACCCAAACCCAGAAAGATGATTATGGTATGTACTCACTCATTAGTGGACCCTAGCCATAAAACAAAGGACATAAGCTTTTAGCTCACAAGCCCAGAGAAGCCGAATAGCAAGGTGAACCCACAGAAAGCATATACAGATCCTCCTGGAAGTTGGAAGCAAACAAGATCATCAGGCAAATGTAGAGGTCTTTGTAATGTTTCTTACAAAAATATCATCACATCACAAAGAACCTGTTTTGGAAGAGGTGATCATGATGATTCAATTGGTTGACATGATCTTTCTTTATCTTTGGCTTCCCAGGACAGACATGTATGGCAAACACAAATAACAACTGGAATCTCCTTATGGTTGTATCCTCAACAAGGCTGCCACACTGTAGCTACAGCTAAATGTTCAATTGATAAGCAACACATTATTGAGGAGCTGCTGATACCAAACCATTTATTGAAGAGACAGTCTGAAGATACTCCACTGGGAATACCTAGATGCTAAGCTGAAGCCAGTGGCTAGATGATCGTGATGGGTTTCAGTGCCTTCTAGGTATACAGCAATTCATTTGACAGCTCAGCTGGAGAACAAATATGGAGATAAAATTCAGCACATCATTTCTGTGTCTTCTCTAATTTCTCTATCTTTATCCCACTATCCAACAACTCTGCAGACCATTTGTGGAGACTGTTAATCTACCAGTTCTGTAGACATCTTAAATGGGAACATTTCTTTATGAATTGCTTGACTCATGTTGGACTTTGTGTAGATGATAAACACACTTATTTTTGTTAAGCCACCACATATAGACTAGTCTATTCTGACTAAACCTGTATTAAGTCTATGTCAAACATCAGCTTTCCAAGCTCCATGTCACTTGGCCTTTCTCAGGCTTTCAGTCTCTCTCTCTGTCTGTTTCTCTCTCTCTCTCTGTTTTTTCTCTTTTATTGTTTTTATTGTGCTATATATTTTTTTGCTCCCCTCCCTTCTTCCCCCCTTATATCCTCTTCTGTGACCTCCATGTTCCCAATTTACTCAAAAGATGTTGTCTTTGTCTCATTCCTGTTTAGATCCATGTATGTCCTCCTTGTTGTCTAGGTTCTCTGGGATTGTGAATTGTAGGCTGGTTTTTCTCTGCTTTATGTCTAAAATCCACATATGAGTGAGTAAATACTATTATTTGTCTTTCTGAGCCTGGGTTACCTCACTCAATATGTTTTTGTCTAGATCAATCTATTTCTTTTTAAGATACAGTCTAAGCCATTTGTCCACATCTACTTTCATTTCCAAGTTATCTCCAATTTGCTGCTAACTTTAATCAGTTTCTCATGTGTGGGAGTACAAATGAGGTCTCCTACAAATACATACAAGTTAATATAGCCACCCTTTCCCTCTACTCCCATTTTCAAACTTCTCTGGGTTGCTTTAAACATATGCTAAATCTGTAGTTTTAAAACAACCTTTGCTTTACATAACAATCATAATTTCAACTTCACTGTTAAAATTTTTCTATTTCTCCATACTCTTATACTGTCAGTTCTGTGTTTTTGTTTTTGTCATTTTTAGATGTGGTCTGCCGTAGGAGGAGGCTGCTTGTTCCTCCCGGCCACCCAGAACCAAAATAACCACATAGAAACTATATTAATTAAAACACTGCTTGGCCCATTAGCTCTAGCTTCTTATTGGTTAACTCTTACATATTAATTTAACCCATTTCTATAAATCTGTGTATCACCACGAGGTTGTGGCCTACCAGCTAAGTTTCATCACATCTATCTCTGGTGGCGGATCCATGGTGTCTCTCTCTCTACCTTCCTTCTCCCATCATTCAGTCGTTTTCCCCTCCTACCTAAGTTCTGCCCTATCAACAAATAAAGTTTCTTTATTCATTAACCAATAAAAGCAGTACATAGACAGAAGGACATCCCACACCAGCCTGCTGATTGTTCTTGGTGCTTTCTGGGGATTTCTTGACACCTATGCTATCAGGTACTTTCAGATTGCACTTGCACTTGTTTGGGCCATTTGAGTGGCAACAGCATCAACCTAGGACCCATTATTTACATTGGGAGTTTTATTTTTATATTCTTGTCTTTTGTATTTCTTTTTTCACTTATCTTATTATTATTATTATTATTTTAAGATAGTCTCTCTTTCTTTCTCTCTCTCATTTAGTAGTGAGCCTAGTCTTTAACAGCTGAGCTATCTCTCCAGCCCCATAGTTTTTCAGTTTGAAGCTTAACGTATCCTAGAATTCATTATCTTTCCAGGAAGCCTTGAACTACCTTCATACTTCAGTATGTCAAACGTTTGAATTGCAGGCATGACCCAGAAAGCCCAGAATATGTATTTTATTTTATTTATTTACTTTTTTAAAATGTCAAACTAGAACGGTAAATTTGGATTGCAAAATTCTGTAATAATGCTTAATGGCAAAAGTGACCAGTTGTGCTGTTTTTCTCTTTTCCCTCAGCACGGGCACAAGGCATGCATTCTTTTCGTGTTCCTTCTCTAGCCTTCCTGCTTGAACCTGTGGTCTGTGGGCCTGCCTTTATAGAGGTTATCTCCATAGGCTCCTTCTTTGTGAAGACTCCAGGCATAAACTCTAGTGCCTGTACCTTTGAAAGCTTCAAAGTGGAAGCAGCAGAAAAACAGAGAAACCTCTCCATGTAATCTGGACTTGGCGTCCTCTTATCTTACAAAACGCCTTCTTCCACTTTGCCTTTGGTCTCTGAATTACTTTCTTTTGTGCCAACTCAGCAACACCTTTTAGAAGATTGAACATATATGTTTTATCCAGCATTTTAGTTCTTTCCATCAGGCGGTTGCTTAGAATGATCTAATCTGTCATCCTGCTGAAAAAAAAAGTCTCTTTAGTGACATTTTGGAAATGCACGCATCCAGACACAGCTCTGCTGGTCAAACAGCATGCTTGCTGAAGTTAAAGGCATCTGTCACCAAGATTGCTTGCGATTATTTTCTAAATTATGACTTATCTGTAGAGACAGTATCCTGGTCAAATGTATAGGAACTTTTTTGTTATGAAATAATGATAGTAAATTCCACAAAGATGCCTAATAAAATATTCTGTAAGTTCTCTCCCTAAGGGCAAAGGTCTGTATTAAACCTGAGGAACATTACCGGAAAGATTTGAAAGTCTTTGTAAGAATCCAGGAGGACTTTGACCTCAGATTCCTTTGTAACCATTTCAGACTTTCTTTTTCTTTTCTTTCTTTCTTTCTTTCTTTCTTTCTTTCTTTCTTTCTTTCTTTCTTTCTTTCTTTCTTTCTTTCTTTTTTAAGACAGGGTTTCTCTGTAGCTTTGTAGCCTGTCCTGGAACTAGCTCTTGTAGACCAGGCTGGCCTTGAACTCACAGAGATCCTCCTGCCTCTGCCTCCCGAGTGCTGGGATTAAAGGCATGCACCACCACTGCCCAGCTCCATTTCACATTCCTATTCGACTTAAGGAAACTAAAATTGAAAGGAATGTATTTCATTTTTAATTTATATAAGAGCGATGGCAAAACACTCCACTCAGGAAATTCACTTGAGAAGAGGCATTGGATACAAACTCAAGATCAAGCAGTAAATATTAACTTACTGATTCTAAAACTCTTTTGAAAAATTAGAGTTCGTTTTTGTTTTTGTTTTTCTTTCCATGAACAAAAATTGACTTATGAGTGATACTGTCCTTAGATTCAGACAGTGGTTCCGAAAGCTTCTCCCTGCAAAGTAGCAGACAGCAGAAGTCAGGAGATGAATAAGTTCATTGCCTACATCTTCCAGAATTTTCCTAATTTGGATATGGTTTGGCTGTTTGGAAGTCTGTGACTGGCTGAAGCTTAGCTACTGTGATTGGCTCTTTTCTAGCTAGTTTATACATTGCTTCCTTGTAGCTGATACCATAGGTTGTGGAGAAATGGAGTCAGTCTTGGGTCAGATGTAATTTAATAGTACATATGTATTAAATTTGTGATTCCCTAACAAAAACCTTTTCTACATAAACTAGCTCTGATTGTCAAAAGAATGTCTAGCATTCTTAACCCTAACAGCAAATAGCTAATACAATCAACTTTTTTGTTCATATATTTATTTTATTTCTACATTTGCATTTTGGAGGACAGCTTCCTTTTTCTGGAATTTTCTCTTATGGACTCTGGTCTTTGGTCTGTCTTGTCATGATTATATGTGATGGTGAGTACTTTATTTAACATAGGCGCTTTATATCCTTAGGGCACACCTACCCTTTTTGGTGTTATGTTACTTTATCCAAGTTACATATAACTTTAAACCATCAGTATTGTAGAATTGCTTTCAGAGTTTATTACACACAGGGTAAACAAGCTACTTTTCCTAATCTACTGGAGGAGAAGTTTGAATAGTTTTATAGTTTTTCTTCTTCTCAGTCAAACCAAATTGCACTGTTCTTGCAACAGTGCAATTGTTCTTGACTGTGCATACTTTCTGTCACGCATTCTCACCTCAATGTTAGCCCCATCATGCCAGTGCTGTGGGTTTTTGTGTGTGATTTACAATGTCTACACACTGCCCCTATGGCACAGGGATCTGCATTGATTAAACTGGGCAGTTCATTCTCTGCTTTGATCCAGTTCAGAACTTCCCTGAGACTTCTCTACCCATATTCACCCTAGCGATCATCTCCCATGGTAATCTTTCTCATATCATTGGGTATAGAAATTTAGTAGAGTCACAAAATTCTAAAATGTTTGTTATTTAAAAAGAGACAATTACTTACAGAACTTCTAAAATAACAAATACAAGTTAAAATAAAATTATTTCCTACCTCTGAAATTTTCACATGTAGGCAAAAAAATAATGTAGTTGTCCCTTGGTGTTCTGCAAGACTTGGTTCTAAGAATATTGTGTAGGATCAAATATCTTATATTATATTTGCATATAATTCCACAGAACATGTTGTATATATTGTCTCAACCAGAATTCTTAGATTCCTCATGTTGGTTAGTTTTGTGTCAATTTTTATTAAGCTAGAGTCATCAGGAAGAGAAAAATCTCAATTGATTAAATTACTCTGATGGATTGTTTTAAGACAAGCTTGGAAAAGAATTTTCTTCATTAATGATTAATACAGGAGGGCTCACCCTACTGTAGGTGGTACTACCCTTGGGCAAGTGGTCTGTGGGTATTTAAGAAAGCAAGCTGAGAAAGCCAATAAACATCATTTCTCAATACCTTCAGCTTCAGTTCTTGTCTCCAGCTTCCTGCCTTGAGTTTCTGCTTTGACATACATCCCTCAGTGGTAGAGTATGTGTTGAGAGCTGCAAGATTAAACAAACCCTTTCATCCCATGGTTGTTTTTGGTCATTGTGTTTATCACAACAACAGAAACCTAACAGAGATGATACCTAATACCATATATGTAGTCAACAAATAAGAATAATACTGTATTGTTAAGAAAATTCCAGCAAGAGAAAGTCTATATATCTTTGACACATTGAATGCTTTCCTGATATTTTCAAACACAACTGGTTGAGTTGATGTGGTGTAGGAGGTTCTTCTGTATTTGTGTTGCTTTTATAGGTGAATAAAAAAAATGCCTTGGTCTTTTGATAGGGCAAAAATCATGTAGACAGAGTAGATCAAAACAAAATGCTGAAAAAAAGGCAGTGTGACAGACGCCATGAAACTCCTGTTGGAGACTGACGCTGGTTAGAAATCTTTCCCGGTAAGCCACGTTCTCATGGTGCTATACAAATTATTAAAACTGGGTTAAATCAAGATGTTAGAGTTAGCCAATAAAAGACTAAAACTAATGGGCCAGACAATGTTTAAATAAATGCAGTTTCTGTGTAATTATTTCGGGTGTAAGATAGCTGGGTGGATGGGACAAAAAGCAGGCTCACTCCTCCTGTAACATCCATAGATGTAGATCTTATAGGTAGTTATAAATGCTGCTACCGAAAAAAACAAGCCTGTGACTGTCTTTTCAAATATAATTTGTAAGTTTGACTAAAACTTTATATTCTTACCATCGAATCACCAATTTCATATCCTAAGAGAAGAAAAAATTTTACATGTGAAAATGATCACAATTTTACTTTTAAAAGTAGAAACTATGAACCAACTAAATGTTCATCAATATTACACAGGCATATCAATTGGATACTATGACACCTTTAAAATTTTGTCTGGAATAATTTACAGTAATATGTAACAGTTCTCTTTTGCTTACATTGGTCGATATGAAGCAAAAACTAATATGAAGGCTTGAGTATATAGGTCATATCTTTAGGATGGAGAATACAGCAGGTGTGTAGATATTAGGAAGCTGACACTAAAAGTCAACACAAGGACATGTTTTGTTTTGTTTGTGAATAAATAGAAGTCAACCCCACTAGGCTCTTTGAAGAAACCGCTTTCTCAATTATTGAAGATGGAAGTGTTTATTTACTGGCCCTGTCCTCTTATTGATCAATATTGGCCTCTTGGAACATCTCCAATTTAAACACGAAACCACCAGGAGGTTCTCCGTCTGTGCAGTCAGATACTTTCATATTGGAAAGGAAGTCTGCATGGGGTACTCTCTAAACTGCACCTGATTGAAGCCTATCAGGATTTTTGGGAACTGTGGGTCCTGCTTCTTTGAAGTCAGCTCCAAGATGAGACCGACACCGAGTGTGCTCATTTCACTGATGAGAAGAAAATAAGAGCTACAGTTCTATGCTCAATTGAATGTTGATCAATTCACGCATCAGTAGTCTATTGAATGATGAGTCTGTTCCAGGTCCTATAAAATCAGAGAACGTGGTCACACTCTCCCTTTTGGGAGCCTAATTCCTAGGGTAGATGGAGGGTTTTGCAGCTCATTTGGTTTGACAGATAATAAGACCATTAATAGAAAAATTAAATACTGTGATTAGGGCTAGGCTGGAGATAAAAAATCAACAACCTAACGATGCTTGGGAAAGAAATTAGTTAAAGTACAACAAAATGTCACTGTGGAGAGCTCTGGTATGACAACTTATTCTATAGGTTTATTTTTAATTTTTAAAGATTTCTCTTAAAAGCATAAACACCCTCGTAGCATTTTCATTGAAAGAAACACTAAAATTCCCCATTTCTCACATAGTTACTGACTTATATCCTAGCCCATATTTGGTCTTCCTTCTGTGAGTCATTCCTACTTAACTTTTCCATGCCCTCTTTCCCCCTTCTCTCTCTTTTCATGAACAGATAATCCCTGGAAGCACCTTTCCAACATTGTTACCCTAACAAGGACTTGGTGAGTAGATGTCCCTGAAACAAAGCTTAGCCCATTTGCAACTTGCTAGCAGGACTAAGCCATCCATGATGTTAGGGGTTTTGGGTCTGAGCTTTTGCATTAATGATTTCAAGGTAGACTCCATTATTGTTACGTAGCAAACCAGTTTTGTTTAAATACATAATAAACTATGCATCGAGTTACACTTTCAGTTTCCAATTTGCCTTCCTAACACTGATTGGCAACTCAGCACTGCTTCCCGGTCCCCGTGACAAGGTGTCTCCAGAAACACAAATCTGTAAGAAACTGCCGCTTACCATCTGCTTCATATTCAGGGTCTCCAAATGGCCCCAAAAGGTGGAAGCTGTTTGCAGCACTCGGACTTCTGAATTACATTAAGTCCCAATCTGAATTTTCTTTTTGGCTGACCTCTAAAGAATAGCAGAGGAGACATCAAATGCCCAACAAAGGAACCTTTTGGGACAGTGGCTGCTCCCGTCCCGGATGCCAGTGTGACCAATTCAGCAATTGTCTCTTTCCTGGGGATAAAATGAACATCATGTCAATGAAGCTAAAATCAGAGAATGATGATCTGAGAATCAACGAGAAGGAAGAAGCTGACCTTGGAGAGGTTTAAGAATGCCTTACGAATAGCTATCCTGAACATAATTAAACACATTTTAACATTGTAAGCCTTGAAGAATGCAAACCATCACTGCTGAACACTGGGGAGTTAAAGATATTGCTTTTATAGCTGGGGAGCTTATGGTCAGAAGTGATATGAAATATTAGAAATGTGACAGTTTTATAATAATTTTATTCTTGCTCATTGTGATCATTTTCATTTGCAGCTTTTTACCTTGGAATATGTTGAATTGCATTAACCTCCCTCACTCCATCCTTGTCCTGTAATATTGGAGGTTGTGGTTATAAGCTGAGGAATTGGAGAGCATTATAGTCACAAGCAAACAGGTAATGGTGTGTATGATGCTTATTGTTTCATGAATTAGACATTCACAGTGAATTCGTCTCCAAGTTAATAGAGCGTAGAGTGAAATACTGTCTCTCTTTTATTCTTATTTTGCGTCTTTTATCTTATTCATTTCTGAGCTGATTTTTATTTTGAAAGAGAAGGCATTATTCTTTCTGTCAAATATTTTTTGTGCTTTATTTTTTTTTGCCCATATTCTCCCCAGTGTTATCTATATTCTCTGCACTGAATCACCAAGTTGGAGTTGAAAGTATAGGTGATCTGATTTACCTATTTTCATTGCCCAGGGCTCAAGAGCTAAATAAGCCAGGATTAGAGTCTAACCCAACAAGCACAGCAGTATAACTCACATAGAGTTCTTACCAATGATACCCCAAAGCTCTCAGCACTTTACACATGCTAACTCCCCTACGATATACAAGGAACATGAGTCTGATCCCACTATTCTTGTTATCCTCATTTCACGGAAGAATGAAACAAGTCACACGAAGTCTGGGCAGCTTATCCATCTCTCTCCTGGTAGTGAGGTTTTAATGTAAAATGACCTCATGGACTCATGCATTTGAATGCTTCTTCTCCAGGTTTTGGCACTGTTCAGGAATGCTGTGGATCTTTTAGATGGTAGAGAATTTCTGGAGGAAGAAGTGCCTGATGAAGTGTTGGTTTTAAAGCCAGCACCTCTTCCTGCCCTTTCCAATTTCTGACTGGATATACTGTGTCCCACTGATTGTATGTTCCCGGTGTCATGTCCTCCCTACCACGATGCGCTATCCCCTTGAAATAGTGAGCTGCCATGACCCATTTCTCCCTGAAGCTGCTTTGGTCAGCTATTTTGTTACAGCAATCTGTACACTGATTAAGATGAGTGGAATGGGCTACATGATCCAGATAAACAAGACCATTGGTCCTGACTCCACAGACTCCAATGAATATGGGAGTTTGTGCTTGCATGACTTTTTTTACTTTCTTTTCTTTTCCTGCAGAACTTCTTGAGAAAGAAGCTGTTTATAGTATCAAATAGACTCATACTATGTGCTGTGGGATTCTTTGATAGTGATTTATCAACTTCTGTTCAGGCCTAACAAGGCTGTTTCAGCATCAGGTGGTGTCAAAAATAGGCACTTGGTATGTTTATGCCTTTAAAATGTTAGAATTTTGTGAGAATTAAAGTAATGAAATGGAATCCTATCAGAATTTGCTGAGTAATTGCTACATTGAATATAGAGTACAAAATGCTATTGAGACAGAGCCTAAATGGTGGCTACAAGTTTATTTAGATTTCCAAACAGCATTTATGAGTACATCTAGATGAAGTTAAGATTTATAAAAGTATTGTGACTGTTTGAAATTTCTGATACTTTTAAATTTTTGTTTCTTTTGACAATTTCATCATGTATGTAATGCATTTTGATTATCCTTGTTGCAAACCCACTCTTGTTACTCCCTCAACAAATCCCTTCCTGACATCCATGTCTTTTTTCTTTTTTTCATTGATTTTATGGAGCTATACATTTTTCTCTGCTCCCCTCCCTTTCTGTCTCCTCTCCTTTAACCCTCTCCCATGGTCCCCATGCTCCCAATTTACTCTTGTCTTTTTCTGCTTCCCATGTAGACTAGATCCATGTGTGTCTCTCTTAGGGTCCTTATTGTTGTCTATGTTCTCTGGGACTGTAATTTGTAGGCTGGTTTTCTTTGCTTTATGTTTAAAAACGACTTATGAGTGAGTAAAAATGATAATTATCTTTCTGGGTCTGGGTTACCTCACTCAATATGATGTTTTCTAGATCCATCCATTTGCTTGCAAATTTCAAGATGTCATCATTTTTTTCTGCTGTGTAGTACTCCATTGTGTAAATGTACCACATTTTCCTTATCCATTCTTTGGTTGAGGGGCATTTAGGTTGTTTCCAGGCTCTGACTATGACAAACAATGCTGCTATGAACATAGTTGAGTACATGTCCTTGTGGTACATTTAAGCATCCTTTGGTATATACCCAAAAATGGTATTGCTGGGTCTTGAAGAAGTTTGTTCCTTAATTTTCTGAGAACTTGCCTTACTGATATACAAAGGGACTGTACCAGCTCGCCTTCCGACTAGCAATGCAGAAGTGTTCCCTTTTCCCTACAACCTCTCCAGAATAAGTTGTCATCAGTGTTTGTGATATTGGCCATTCTTACAGGTGTAAGAATCTCAGAGTTGTTTTGATTTGCATTTCTCTGATGGCTAAAGGATCCTAAAGTGTCTTTCAGCCATTTTAGATCCCTCTGTTGAGGGTTTTCTGTTTAGGTCTGTACTCCATTTTTAATTGGATTATTTGTTCTTTTGATGACCAATTTCTTGAGTTCTTTGCATACTTTGGAGACAGTCCTCTATCTGATGGTGAAGATCTTTTCACATTCTGTAGGCTACCATTTTGTCTTATTAACTGTGTTCTTTGCTTTACAGAAGCTTTTTAGTTCCAGCAGGTCCCATTTATTAATTGTTTCTCTCAGTGTTTGTGCTGCTGGGGTTATATTTAGGAAGTGGTTCCCTGAGCCAATGCGTTCAAGTGTACTTCCTGCTTTCTCTTCTATGAGGTTTAGTGTGGCTGGCTTTATGTTGAGGTCTTTGATCCATTTGGACTTGAGTTTTACACATGGTGATAGACATGGATCTATTTTCATTCTTCTACATGTTGTTACCCAGTTATGGCAGCACCATTTGTTAAACATGCTTTCTTTTTTCCATTTGATATTTTTTGCTTCTTTGTCAAAAATCAGGTGTTCATAGGTGTGTGGATTAATATCTGGGTCTTTGACATCCATGTCTTTTTAAAAACTTTTTAACACACAATTTTAAAGAGGGCCAGCTATATGACTATTGACCTGTATTGGCCCAACAGATGATACACAATTGAACTCTTCATTGGTACCTAGCAGCTCCTTGTGGGGAAGGATGTCTGCATGAGCCCCTCCCCCATCCATGATTTGTTTTTGACAGGCCTAGTCTAGCTCAGGCCAAGTGCAGGCTGTGAGCCTATGACAGCAATGACTATGGCATTCTCTGAAGACAGAATTTGTCACTATATCAGATGCTTGCATCACTTCTTTTCACTCATTTACAATGTTTGCTGAGCCTTAGAAGGGGTAGTATAAGTATCTTGTTGAGTGTTGAGCACCAAATTGTCACTTTTCTCAGCGTTGTGAACAGCTACAAGTTCCTACTTTCACCAGCATTCGCTACAAAGAGAAGCTTTTCTGATAAAGACCGAGAGTAGCTCTTGTCTATGGTATAAATATTTAGAAAGAGTTTTATCCTAATGTCAATTTAGCAAGTTCCCCTCTAAGTCTGTGATCTCTTAGTCAAGAAGCTATTTATTTATTTACTTTGTTTTTTATATAAGCAGATTTACAGAACAATGAATAAATTTTCTTATAAGGTTCAGATGACATTTTTAAAAAATTTTATTGATCAATTTATTTACATCCTGACCACAACCTCCTTTACCTCCTCTCCTCCCTCTTCCTCCACCTCCCGAATCCACCCCTCCCATACAATTGTTCAGAAAGAGGCAGTCCTCCCACGGGCTTCAGCAAAGCATGGCATAGAAATCTGTCATAAGACCAAGAACCTCTTCCTGTATTCAGGCTGGACAAGGTAATCCAGCATGAGGAATAAGTTCCCAAGAGCCAGCCAAAACACTAGAAACAGACAGTCCCTAATTCCATGGCTGGCAGTCCCACATATAGACCAAGTTACACAACTGTCACATATATGCAGTGGCTCTAGGTCAGTCTCTCATGCAGGCTCCATGGCTATTGGTTCAGACTCAGTGAGTTTGCATGAGCCAGGCTTGCTGTTTCTGTGGGTTCTCCTGTGTTGCTCTTGACGCCCCCCCGCCATTTCCTACACTCCCTCCTTCTTCTCCTCAGCAAGACTTTCCAAGTACAGCCCAGTGTTTGGCCATGAGTCTCTGAATCTGTTCATTTACAAATTTAATCAGAGTGCACTTGGTTTCTCTCATAGTCCTCCTTTGTTGCATCAATGGGTACATCTCCTTACTTGGCACGTAAGTCTTGTAGCATGAAAGTCCATAGCTGGGTGAAATGGTGAGCAACCAAGACCAAGTTCGATAGTTTGTTACTTGGTTGACATCTTGAGCCTTTCTAACCAACTCACATAGAGGTATCCCACACCTGGCCCTGGTATTTTTGTTTTTACAAACTATGGTTTCTGGGGTTGGCATTATCCACTCATTTAGGACACTTCTGTGCTAATATTTTTTTGGTTTGTGAATCTCTGGCTGTCCTGGAACTCACTCTGTAGACCAGGCTGGTTTCGAACTCACAGAAATCTTCCTATTCTAATGTTTCTAATTAACATATAAACTAATAGATTTCTATATACAAAGATGTTCCCATTTTCACTTTTCAAATTTCAAGTGAGACATGTAATTGATTAGTAAACTACTAGATGACCATGATTAAGGGGATGGCAGCACACCATTTGCTGCTGGCTCGGAGATTGCTTCACTTTTGCTAAAAACCCTTGTGTTGACAACATTTGTAAACCAAATGTTCACATGTGAAGATGTTTCTGTATGACCCACTACAGGTGATACAGCCTTGATAGAACTATTCAAAGCAGAGTTGCCATCTTCAAGAAATGTTAATCTGGTGAAGAAAACAAACCCAGTAGTATCAAAGATACATTCTGATTATTTTCTGGATATATACAATAGCGTAATTACTTTCAAAGAAGTTAAAAATTTCAGATTCTGCCAAAATGGGAGCTGGTCATCGAATGGCATAGATATGCATCATGTTAGCAGACAGATATAACTCACTGGACAGATGTGAGGAAGGACAGTTGTTTTCAGATGGAGCTTAAATTGGGTGTAAGTTTTTGGAGACCAGATGGCAGTGAGATAACAGTTTGGCCACTTCATTTAAATGCTAAAACTAGCTATTAAAGAAACCATATGCAGGGCAAATTTATACTTTTCTTCCACGCCCCCATCCAACTTTTATTTGTTGTCATGGGATTGGAAAAGTGCATTCCGAAGGTTTGTGTGGGAAATATTTGGTCCTCAGCCTTTCACACTGTTGGGAAGTGGTAGAACCTGTATTTTTGACATACTCCTTTGGTCATTCTTTTCAACTTTTTGACTTTCTAAGTCAGAAAGGAAATAATTCTAGAGTCTGTTAGTCTTAGTTTGCCCCTCTAGGAACATAGCGGTAGCCAGATTTTGAGTTGTTTCACAATTGGTTGAACCAGAGATCTGACTACTCTTGGCCATGTCATGTGAAGTGGAATCTGCCAAGTCTCATTGGACAATTCTTCTAATACCTTTCATCACTGAGACCACTATTGCTTTTTATCATATTTGTAACCTGACCTTTTGATTTAGTCTGATAGGATGTGTTAGCAACAGCTTTAACACAGTTTCTAGCCAGGAATGCCCTTAATTTCAACATACAGTATGTAGAGGCAGGTGGATCTCTGAGTTTGAGGTCAGCCTGGACTATATAGTGAGTTCCATTTCAGTCAGGGTTGTACAATAAGAAATGTCTCAAAATTAAATAAGTAAAACTAATAAATATCAATTTCTCAAACTTGGCAATTTTAAAAACCATTCCATGGTACCTGTAGAAGGTATATGTTTATGTATTATGAATAAAAGGCAAGGTGCCTGGCTTCTCCCATAGTTAATTATGTAAATCAGTACTTGGAGATATTTTGGTATGTTCTGAAATGATCCTGGTGATTTGACCAAATTCTTGATGAACGTTTTGTTTTCCAAGGAGGAGTTACTTCATTCAACAGGAAAATGCCACATATGTTTTAGTTTTCCCACTATGTTTTCTGTCACCATTTTCAGAGTCAATTTGAAGCCATGGCTAAGAGCTAAACCAACATTTTATGTAGTTTGGCCAAGATAATAAGATATCTGCTTTCTGTAATGTTGATTCTTGGGCATATTGAAAATTGATTCACAGCCCCGCTATCACCCTGTTTTATTTTTATTTGTACTAGAATGCAGCACTTTGGATGCAATACGGAGACAGCAGGCATTTTCAGACTCTGCTTTATATTAAATTGATAAGATGTCAGACATGTCCTCAGCTCAGAACCTGACATATTGTAGAAGTGAGTTAAATAATAGTTACAACCATTTTGTTTAAATGAATTCACCCTACTGCACTATCTCTGTAATAAAAGATGGTGATTTGACAAAATATAGGTGATAATAAATAAATATTTAGTAGAGAATTTCAGCACTAATACAACCACAGGAAAATTGTAGGAGATGAAAAGGGCTTCTGAAATGACCCTTGCCTAACCACCAGTGTCAGTGTTCTAAGTCTATTGCCTTCAGTTTGGTAGAGCCCATCTTTACGGCATTACTCATTTGCTTGTCTTACCTTGCTGTTGGGGCCTCAACGTATTTTATAATGCCAACCCTTGAAATCTATTCATTAAGTGGTTGAGGATGCTTATAAAAGAGAAGACAAATAAATTACACACCCTTTCCTATTTTCTCTGTTTTGTTTGTTTTCCATGTGTGTGAGGATAAGGTAGCTAGATTTATAGTTGCCATCTTTAACCTTGAGGATGAATTCAGGAGCATGGCACTGAAGCCAAACAGAGCACTGATGTTGCTGGGTGACTGTATGAACCCTAACTACATTCAGACCCTTTTGTTTGAAACATATAAATCTTTATATGAGTTTTCTATTCTTCAGTTATTCTATTTCTTGAAACCAAAGTCATCTGGCATAACTTTATAACACTGAATTTTTCCTTTCGGAATGTAGCTTTATTAGGGCAGGGATCAAGTATTCATATCAAATTACAGTGTCTCAAATATGATAGACATTTATTTCTGCCTTACACTCAGTCTGAGTTGCTGGTGATGGCTACTGATGGGATATGCCTTGGCACATAAGTAGAATCTCTCCAGCATATTAATCTGCTATATGACACTGGTGATTTGAATAAAAATGGACACAATAGGCTCATGTATTTGAATGTCTAGTCCCTATTTGGTGAAATGTTGAGTACAATTAAGTGTGGCTTTGTTGGAGGAAGTATGTCACTCGGGGTGGGATTTGAGGTTTCAAAATCCCACACCAGTCCTCTTTCTTTTTGCTCTCAGGATGTGGCTGATTTCTGAATCAGGATGTGGCTCTCAGCTGCAGCCCCAGTGCCTGCCTGCATGCCACCATTCTTCCTGCCATGATGTTATTAGATTAAAGCTCTGAAAACCCCTGATTAAATGTTTCCTTTTTAAAGAGTTGCCTTGGTCATGATGATTCTTTAAAGTAGTAGACCAGCGACTAAGACAGAAGCCATCCTCATCTCTGAAGTTCAAGATTGCTGTCCAACATACCTGTGTCCCAGAGAACAAAAAGGGACAAAGACAGCAAGGGAATACATACATTTTAAAGACACAGTCTAGAAGTCACACCTACTTCTTGGCTTAATATTATGCTAGTTGAGACACAGACACCTGGTTAAAGAATCTAGAATGTCCAAGCACTGATATTTTTATTCTGTAAAACTGTGCATATTATTAAGAGATCAACAGGCATAAATATATTATTTAATAGATATAAGTTGAACTCTTCTTCCAGGCAGGTGCTCCAATAAGTTATTCACTGAATTGTCTCATCCACTCTTTGCAATAGCCATACCATGTAAATATAAAATTATTCCCATTTTGTAGATGAAGATAAGAAACTCATAGAGTTTATCTGTGATGTTCAAGGTCAAGTATTAAAAGGTTGGTGTGATTTACTTTGAAACCAGAGTCCATTTCTTGATGCTTTACCCTATATGATCTGTGTGACTCAGAACCATCCACCTGAGTCCCAGATGCCCCATCCTGATGTTACATCCAAGGTCAACCCTTAATCTTTCTTCAAAGTTTGCTTGTGAATCCCAAGGGTTTATGTGCTCTCTTCCTCACCCACCCATTGTTTAGATTTTCTGCCTCTGTTTCTGCTTCTGCCTATCTTCCTCGAGCCCAAGCTCGAACATGGTACTCTTACTCATTTCTGTACTCATTACTTCTAGTGCCAACTATCGATCAATTGTTTCTCTTGATTTTCATTCCTTTGCAATTCTGGGGCTTTACAGTCACCTTTCTGTTTTGTCACTCTCCCCTAAGACATACCAAAGGGAGGTGGTGTAAGGACAATGTGAGTACCATTGAAGTTGCTTCCTCTTGTTTGCTTTGTTCACATTCACCTGTCAGTATCACCCAGGGAATGATTCTCTACGCTAGCAGATGAGTTCATGTTTTCCCCACTCATAGGACTAACTTCATCATGTAACATTGACACAGCAGTTCCAACTACGCAACATCTGCCCCTTCATCTCCCGAAGCCTAAACTTTGGCTTTACTGGGTCTTTCCGTTTAGTTTAATGTTAACAACTTTATTTCTTAGATTTCCCAGGCAGAGGTGGCAGCATCTGCTTGGTCCAATTTCTATCTTCCTAAGACTTCACAGCTTCTCATTTCCACTCATTTCCTTGTCAGTCGCAACTACTCCAGAAGAAAGAGATAGCTATATAGCCAGCATTATTTTCATTTGTTCCTAGTCAACTATGCATTCACTTGGCTTTATTTTTCTGGGGGAGTTTTGTGTTGCCATTTCTAAAGGAGTCAAGAAACTTTATAGACATTCTTTGAGGGAGGGCAACATGTCACATCTGTGTCTCCAGATACTCCATCATGGGAATAATCCAGAGAGCACAATGGGGGCCTGCTCAATGGATCCATCCCGTCTCTATTTCTGGAAATGGATTTGGTTGTCAGTTGACTGAGTGGTTATCACACTTGAGTCCTGGTAATCTCATACGCTCTTCAAGTGTGAAAGGTTCTCTATTCTCATACTCTGAGACAAGCATCAAACATCTCATTCAATGGAATGAGAAACTGAAGTTAGGCATGTGATTTGGTAAGGCTTTCAAATTAGACTGGAGCCAGGATAAGAAAATGTGATTCTTGTACTGCTGTCTTCTGAGGACTCCTACTCACCCCAGACAAGAGAAGACAGAATGACCCTTGAGGCCAGGCTCCTTTCTTCCCTCTGATCATTTTTATTAGAAGGTATAACCCTTCATTTGCCTGAGTTGCCAGGCTGGCACTTTCCAGAGGCATAAAATTCACTTCAGAGAAGGAAATAGAAGTAAGATCAAAGACTCATATAATTTCCTTTCTCCAGGGGAGAGAAATCCTCTTCTAGCAGACTGTGCCTCAGGAGCATTTCAAACTATGATTTCCCTCTAGCCTGGGGACTAGAAGCAGAGGCAGGGACTTGGTGGTTCTTCCTGTAGTCTCTAATGATCTCAGAGATGGTTTAGCAGTCACTCAGAGATCCTGAGGTGGGACCATGAGCCATGGGGCTCCTACCAAATGTATGGAGGTTCTTTCAGTTTTCAAACAGACCCTATACGAATTTGGTTTGAAGTCCTTATTTGGATTCAGGCAAGCAAAGGACTGTGTCTGAATGTTTCCACAGACATGATTCCCTTGAGTGTAACTGGCACCGTGAGATACCTCCATAATTGACTGATGGTGTACATCTCCAAGCCTAATGATTGAATCATGTTATTTTTTATTGTATATTATGCTTTGACAATGGCAGACTTGCAATGGGAGAGGTTGGTTGATATGATAAGTTGCTTTGAAGATTGAGTGATATTTAATATTTTGAGTAACTACATCCTGTTGAAGTGATTTGGCTCTTCAAGGACATGCTGTACATGTTTAAAATGGAATGTCTGGATCTGCCACAGCATAATTGACTGTGAAATAAGCCCCTTCGAAAGGACAATTACTCTTAGGGCCTCAAATGCAAGTCAAGTCTCCCGTGGCAATGTGAAGGAGAGTATTGCTTGGTTTTAGTCAGGAATGAAACTGACTAACTGCTATGTTCCTGTTAAGTAAGGACTGATGTCTGCATTATAAAATCACCACCTAGCCCAACGGACCACAGACATAGCCCAGGTAATCAGTCCCAAAATAGCTAATAGTGTGATTGCATGAAAAGCCCCGCATACCTCCATCTGTCCATTCATTTGTTCATTCACTCATTCATTTGTTTATCCATCCTGGCATTAATTATTTCACGCAATAGACACTAATAACCTAGTTTGTGCCAGAAAAATAGACAAGTACTAGAAACAGACATAAAGTGTATTCTTTAGGCATATGATTAAGTAGGGAAAGAGAGAGAGAAATAGACAGACACGGGACTTTTATTAAAGGCATACTATACAATACCAAATGTATTATGATTCAGAATTTATATATCCATAGAATCTTCACCACTCAGTAAAATAAGTGTCTTGTCCATTTCATTGAGATTAAAACTGAGGCATAGAGTAGTGGGTGGGTTTCGGGTTTCTGCTCAGGCAAAATGCATGTGTCTTTGCCACCTTGACGGTACACTGGAGAGAAGCTTAGCTGAGATGTCGTCAAGAATTGGTCCAGATGTGGTTGTCACCCATTTCTGAATTGCGAGAGCCTCCCTACCAATCAGACCATTTGTCTTGTTCTCTTTTTAATGGAGAAACTATTTTTCTTTTATTTCCCTAAATCAATCAAGTATTCTGAAAGCTTCTCAGCAGGTTTGGGAGAAATGAACATACTGGAGCCACATCCAATTAGGCACACACTTACAATGACAGTCTGCCAACCCCAGACTTAATACACCACATTGGAGAACGCCCCTAGAAATGTAAACTGTTGCCAAGCCTAAAACTGCAGCTGATATTTAAAATGCTAAATTAATTCAAGAAACCCCATGGATAGCTCTATTATTCAACCGAGCACAGTATAAGATGACAACTGTAGGCTGACCTCCTGAGCTAGGGATGACTGTTTTTTAAATCAGTGTTTTATTGTTCCATACTGAGAAGTACTCTTATCAGTCATAAGACAATTTTCTTAAAATACACAGGTATTCACACACACACACTCACTACCTCTCTCTTTGTGTGGATGTGTGCAACACATACAAACACATAGTAGTGATGATATAATATTTTTCTTACCAACAAAATACTTTGTTCATCATATGAAGTAAATCTTGTTTTTGGAAACTTATTTTGGTTTTCTGACTAATGACTTCAACTTTTCCTATACATGACTGCCAAGTAAGATGTCTTAAGGCATCTCTTTCCCCATCCACTCTAAGATTGCAGTAGCTTTCCTGGTATTGTGGCTTGAATAAATCACCCCTCTACCTTTTTGCCTTCCAACCAGGAGAAGTTAAAAAGTTGAAAGTTAGATTAAACCTGCATTTCCCAGAACTATTTCTAGATGAGGCCCTTGGTTTAAGTTGAGCTCCACTGGTGTGTATAGTGTTTGGGCCGTACCTATGGAGAGGAACCCATGTCTCTGCCCTTCTTAGGGAAGACACGCATAGGTGGGTCTTTGTGTTGCCCTGTTTTGTTGTCCAGCATTATCCTCCTACTGCAATGGCTTCTTGATCCTGGCAGAACTCCAGGGTCCTCAGATACCACAGTTTGGTTGGTGGTTTAGTTTGCTATTGATTCCAAGTTTGGTCATGGAAGGACAGCCTAGGATCTCTTTCTTAACCAGCAGTAGGAAGGCATACTTACTTCCCTACCCTAATTTCTTTTCCTGACTGAAATATCTAGTTTCTTTTTTGATTGAATTCCAGCTTGTACTGAAATCTTAAAGACAATCTGAGTTCACTCTCAGATCCAGCTCATTAAAAAAATTTAATAACTTCAAACTTGCCACTCCAAATTGTCACTCAATGATTCCCCACCTCTGGGATTTCTGTCTCCATCTAATTTTTTTTCTGTTTTAAATGTCCTTTAGTTCATCTTGCAAGTCTTAGCCCAATTGCCATTTGCTTTGTTTTATCAGAGTTTTATAGAAAACTGAGACATTTGTACCTTAGTTCCTTGTGCTTTCATTAGGCAGTAAGCAGAGACAAGGCCATAAAAGGCAGCACCTTGATTTGGAGGGGTGCTGTCAACCTGGTGGGGGTGGGTGGGAAGTGAGTATACACCAACACTTAAGAGGCAAGATTCCATCAACACATTGGTCCTTCCCTAGAATGCTTGCACAGTGCTGGTGTTAATAAATGTCTGCTAATGTGGTTTGATGGGACACGTGGGGGTGGAATTATGAATAGGGAAATTCACGGGGCAGCACTTGATGCCATGAAAGAGGCACTGTCAGTTCCACGTGGTGGATTCAAAGTCCACGTTGTACTTCACTCGCTCTAGGATAATGGTTTGCTACCACTTTGATCCCCCTCGAATGCCTCTGAAATTTCTATCGAAAGAAAATATGCTGATTCCTTCCTTTCTTCACGCAATCCAGCACCGCTTGTGTTAATTTCCTCAGAAGACACCCCCCACCAACTCCCATCTGAACATTTCAAAAATATATTTGATTAATTACAGGATTAGCATCTCCACACTTAAAGGAGAAAAATATTAATAAATGGCATTTTTGTCCCATTTATATTTGATGAAATTAAGTGCATACTTACAAAAAGTTTAAATTGAATTTGTATTAAAACAAACAATCAAGCAAAAGAACAACAGACAGGAAGAAATCCTTTTAATACCCAAATTTGGTTTCCTCAGAACACGGCCCTTGTCAGAGCAAGCCACTATCAAACACATGTTCAAGTCGGAGTGACTTTCAGGCTCATTTCTTTAGAATTTCCACCTGTGCAGAATTAAAGAGCTGCGGTACCCATAACCTGCTTTTCACATCATTTTCTTTATTAATTATCACACAGCCTACTAGTTGCCCAGCAATGTAATGCCGAGCCAATAGTCACTGTGCTTGGTGCACCTGCCCCAATCACTCCTAACTGAATCAGGTTGCCGCTTGCTTTCCTGGCTGGCTCATTCTTGCTCCTCCCCTTTTCTCCCCTTTCTTCACCTTGGCAAACCTCCTGGGCATGGCATATACTTCCAACTGAAGTTTTTATTTTAATGTCAAATTTACTTCATTTTCCCATGGTTCTTTCTTCTGGAGTTTTGATTTTACCCTCTTGCTCAGGCAGCTTCTAGAACTTACAGCAGATCATTGCTTTCCTATCTAGAAATACAAAAAGAAAATCCAAATAGGGATAGTGTGTGTGCTTTAAAGGTACATAGTGAAGTTTAATACCTGCTGCCTGAGCTCCTTTTTGAGAAATAGGGTCTTTCTCCCAACGCAGTCAAGTTAAAATTGTGCTACACGTGATATTCTTTATTCCTACTCTAATTAAGACTGGCTTCTTTGTAAGAAGAGAGGAGAGAAGCAAGGACAGGGCCTCATAGAGAAACAACAGAGACACAAACTATTGGAGGATGGCATTGGGTCATGGAGGACAAGACTGGAGTCATGCCTCCAATGGGAATGCATGTCTTCGGACAAATAGAAGCTTCTGGAGTTGAAAGGAATCAGCCACAGGTTCAGAAGGAAGTTTAGTTCTGTCACTACCTCATCATTGGACTTCTTGGAGAATGATGGGAGGGGACATTTCTTCTGTCTTGAGCTCTCAGTTTATATCATCTGTACCTGCTAGTCTAGAAAACAAATGTAGAAACGTAAACAAGGTGTGATCTGCATCTGGCCATTGAAATCAAGAGAAGCAGAACTATAATATAGTGCTGACCTGCTTATTTCACAGGTGATGTAGCTGATGCTAGACACCAAGGGATTTGATCAAAGTGGCTCAGCTACCAGGTGGCAGAGCTCATTTTTGTTCTTTGGACTAAACCCCTCACACACTGTATTCTACCATGTCTACCTGACATATGGACAAGAAGTCTTTTGGACGTAACCCATTTCAATCCTTGTCACTGTTTTTAATCTAGGCTTTTAGAAATCTAAACTTATGGCTGAAATCAATGACTTCCTCTTAGATCAGCTTAGGCAAACAGACATGGTGTTGAAGCACACAGATAAAGGGACTTAGACATTGTTCTTCCACCCCAGCTCCACTGACATCACTGTAGTCCAAATCTCTATTCTCTCTCAACAGAACTGTACCACCAGCCTCCTGTGGGTGAACCCCTGCCTTGCTCATGCCATTCTCGTCTCAGATTAGCCAGACTACCTAAACATTTGACTCACACAACCACACCTCTATCCAGAGCATTCATGGAACAAAAGAAACACTAACCTTGAGCCACACTGTCTTACAAGCAAGCCCTCTCACTTAGTTTCTTGTCTCTACTAACCTTGTTCATTATCCCACAGATTCACATTTTTTGGTTTTCCCTTTTGAATCTTTCAGGAACATTCCAAATTCTCACTTTTCTGCCAGCTCTTTTCTTCATACGCTGAAGCATTCAGGTGGCAGCTCAGACAATTTCTCTTCAGGATAACTGGCCTGGAGCCAAAGTATCCCTGCCTTCGCTCTACTGGCATTTTTGGTTTTATTTTTATCCTATATTCTGTTATGTTTTGAATTCATGTCCTTATTGTTTGTCTCTCTCACAAGTCCCTGAGATTCAGGAGGAAGAAAGCCTGGTCTATCTTTTCTTCTCTGTTGTATTTCTAGCACATAATTCAATGTCTGACAGACAAATGATGCTAAGTAATGGTTGACTGAATGAACACCAACTTAGGAGTAAGAGCCACGTTTTCCAGAGTCTGCCATGCATCAGCTGCTCATCTGAAGTTGACAACAGTGATGCCATTCACTATATCTCAGAAAATTAGAAATAATATTAACTCTCGTGGTAGAGATGAGACACTTAGTAAAAATGACATTATAGGATATGTCAAGGTCACATGGACTGTGTCAGAGGCAGGACTCAAACCCAGGTGTGTAGATGATTGATTTGTCCTTTGACATGACACTGTTTGTTCACAGATTTGTACATGCTCAAATGGTCTCTTTTGTAGTAGTCAGTGACAGTGTCAGAAAGTAACTGTGCAGTATGAAGGCCATGGTCTTTTTTTTTTATGGGAGGTGACCAGATCAGTCATCAGATGAAGCCATGCCTTAGTACACAGAGTTAGAAAATGACCCTGTGCTTGGCAGTCTCATTGGATTCAAGGGCTTTCTTCCGGCATTATTTACTTTGGTGCTTTATGGATTGGGGAACAATCCAGACAAGTCATTGGGTCCCCGAATAGCAGAGAGTTCTTAGAAACAAAGGGTTCATGACAGTATTGTTGCACACTTCTCCTCCTCTTCATATGCCTCTGGTTAATTTCCACTCCTGCATTTGCAGAGCTGGCTGAGACACAGGCTCCATTTAGCAAAACGATGAAACACAAACGTTTATTGAAACTGTGTTTCGAATCAACAGGGTTTTCCTCAGATTGAGTTGCCGCCAATTATCCTCCATGCAATTATGGTGATCCCAGAAGCAAGCAGATGGGGAAGAGTTTTGTTTTCAAATGGAGGAGAAACCAATATGTAGGAAGAAAAGGCAGCTTGTTCATTTGAACAGACTCCAGGTGGCTGGTTGCCAACAGGCAGAAAGCCGGGGGGGGGGTGCTGGTCTGGCCCTGGATCAGTCGACTGCCCACAGACCAGAACAGCCACTGAGACAATGCAGTGCTCTGCTTACCTCCTCTGCCCTTCGCCAGACTGGCTGTGGGTGTGGAGGTGAATGACCAACCCCAGAGGCCCTCGGAGATCTGGGTTCCGATCTCAATGTCATTGTACCTTGAGTCCTGCTATTTTGTTGCTGTTCAAGAGCAGCATATTAGTGTGCTTTTAGAGAAGGAAATGCAAGAGAAGACCATTAAAACCCTAAACCACGTGGCCGCTATACCTGTAGGGCCTTGATCATTTTGAAATTTTGCAAAACCTAAAAGATATTTCAGTTTCTTAAGAGTTATGTTGTATCAAACATCTTGTTAGACTCTACTTTAGAGGTTACCATTCATAAAGAAACATAGAACAGTATTGTGGTTGGCATAATTTCTCCACTTTGGGTTTTCAGTTGTATACTTAGGACTCAATAAAAACAAACAAATAAACAAACAAAAAAAACCACGTAATAGGTACCAGGTATGGTAGCAAACTCTTTTAATCTTACAATTTAGGAGGCAGAAATATCATAATGAATTCAAGTCCAGCATGTGCTTGTCCTGTGGTTGGGGGCAGAGGTCAGTGATAAAGGGCTTACCTAACTGACATGGGCCTGAGTCTGAGTACCAGCATGAAAAGGAAAAATAGCCCATTGTGAAGTTCTAAAAGTATTAATCTTTAGAAGTGACTTGTCCCCCTTTTGACAACATGACAACACTGCTGGACTGAAATAAATCCATAGCACAGCGAATGTGGGAATGATACTCATTTTTACTCAGTATATTAATTGTGGTAAGAAAGGTATAATTAAATGATGGAAATTTCTATGCAAAAATCAGCCTATCCCATAAGCCAAATGAAAGTGTTTAAATTTTAGTTTACCACCCATGTCATAAATATTGATTTGCCATAATCTCTCAGAAAGGGTAACCATTTCCCAATAGAACAAAATCGGTTAAAGTATTTATATAACTTCAGATTCAATCCCTGTTTGGTCACCTAAAGGCACATGATTTCAGTAAGATTACATAAGCTTTCTGAAATTTTGGTTTATTCCTCCTGATTAAGGCAGTACTCTCTGAGTCTTCAATGAAATTTACTCATAGATCCCGAAGAACACTTTTGTAGGTAGATGGGGGAAATGCCCATATTGGTTGTAGGCTTTGTAAGGAGCTGATTGATCCTGCTCACCAACATACGTTCACCAGAGCTTGGCTACTGATGTCATATATGGTCACAAGTATGTACCTCTTCCCAGAAAGGTACAGTGATGACATGCAGGGCTACAAAAAATAGAATCTAGCCATACAGCAAGATGTATGGTGTGTGTTCTGACTGTGTGGGGAAGGAAACATTCCAGAGGCAGGAAACCATTTGGATATGCTACAAAAAGACAATGATATTGCTCCTGGTTTAATAGGTGATCTGCCCCATGAAATAAAGCTGCTGGGACACGTTTGTCTTGGCTAATAATGTCAAGGGAATGAGGAGGCTTAACTATAATAACAGTAATAACTGTGTCATGTAACTGCAGAGGCAGGATTTCCATCTGCAGCCTCATAGTATATGACCTTTGTTAAGCTTCTACCTGTTGATTTTTTTTTCCCAAAGCAAAATTGGCCTGTCTGTTCTGTTCAAGCGATGGAGCCTCAAATAATCCATCTTTCCCCAGCTTCACCAAGGTATTGTAGGTCATGATGTAGTGTCACAGATATAATTTTGGACTCAATTAGAATTTCAGAGAAAGGAAGTTGGACATTCGCAAATACATTATTCCCTCGACACTAAATTAGGAACTTAAAAGCTGCACTTCAAAACATTCTTGTCATTTATTTCTTCTCATCTTTTAAAGCAACTCATAAACCCAAAATGACCCCCATGTTTTCCATTCATGATGCTTTGTTGACCTTCCTTGATAGAGTTAGCCATTGCATGCTTTTCAAATATGCTTGTTTGTCACACCTGCCTACTGTCTGACAGTGAGTTCATTACCACATCTTGCTTCTATTGCTGGCTTATGAACAAGTCTTAACTTATCTTTAGTTCACTATTTTCAGAGGCTGATTAATGCACAGTATTTACTATAAGGACAATCAAATGCTCTACCTGACGTACATTTTGTATTCCTAAATGATGCTGCACATTTTCCAATGATCTTCATCTAGTGCCATGGTGGAGTAGGCTGGAGAAGGTAAAAGAACAGATTGACATAGTAAGATGGTGATTATGTTGCTAAAGATTATCTGACTCCTTAGTGGGGTGCATTTCAGGTCAAAGCTCTTCTTTTATCATTAGTATTCCGGAGTTCTGACCAACACATGTGAACCTGGGTAGTAATATACCTTTGTCACCATTTTTCATCTGTTATACTCTGTTTATTTTTCTATCCAAATTTTTCAATAATTTTATCTGTTTTATGTCCTTTTACTTCATCGGTATTTTCTTTTGCCCTTTTCTCCCTCTTTTGCCTCAATTTGAGGCTTTATTCTTGTTGGCATTCTATCTTTGCAATCATTGGTTAGATTTAGCTGTGTTGAGCTATTCCCCAACAATCCTTAGCAACAATTTGCAATTACATCTAAGAGAATCTGTAAGGAAAAACTAAGCATTAACATCTAAGGTATCCAAGATTATCATATCAAACCATATTTAAATGCTTGATGAATTTATTGATTATATTTTGGTCCTGTCTTCAGTGATCTTTTCTCTACATGCACTTAGCCTGACTTTCAAGGCTCAACTGAAGTTTCTTATTCACAATTTTATACTAGAATCTCTATTAAAAATCCTGGAAAAAACCTAAATGCCCTTTGATCGAAGAATGGATAAGAAAAACATGGTACATTTACACAATGGAGTACTACACAGCAGAAAAAAATAATGACAGCTTGAATTTTGCAGGAAAATGGATGGAGCTAGAAAACATCATTTTGAGTGAGGTAACCCAGACCCATAAAGACAATTATCACATGTACTCACTCATAAGTGTTCTTTAAACATAAAGCAAAGAAAACCAGCCCACAAATCACAATCCCAGAGAACCCAGACAAGAATGAGGACCCTAAGAGAGACATGCAGAGATCTAATCTACATGGGAAGTAGAAAAAGACAAGATGAGTAAACTGGGAGCATAGGGACCTTGGGGGAGGGTTGAAGGGGAGGGGAGAGGAAGGGAGAGGAGCAGAGAAAAAATTAGAGCTCAATAAAAATAAATTAAAAAATGATTCTGTTCTCTGAAAACATAGTGCTACCATTCCATATTCCTCCCTAATAATATGCTGCCTTATGGAATCAGCTGTATTATCAGAGTAAATTTTTTATTGTTTTTTGCCTTGTTTGCTTAGCTATACATACCTAAGACACATAATAATGCCTGTGATGTGTAATAGTGCATAGAATCCTCTCTTGGATCTCTGACCTCTAAAAGATAATATTGGAATAATTTCTGGTGCCATGCATCTTTATGAAGTGGTTCCTGATGGCTTTTCTTTGTATCTATGTCTGTTTCCCACATTTATGTCTTTTTTTTCTACAAGGTGAACAAAGTGAAGTTCTGCATTCTTACTTTCTGTAAGATAACTAGAGAAATGAAACAGTTATTCTAGCTCTCATGCAGTTTAAAGGTACTGATAATGATGGTGCTTCTGCTGCTGGTGCTGCTGGTGGCGGCAACGGTAGTGGCAGTGTCGATGATGGCCAGTCATTCTTCCAGGGAGAGTCTTCAAGTGTCATGATGCTTTTT
>PVIU01023257.1:0-27778 GCA_004026605.1 Ondatra zibethicus | reverse complement strand
GTGGGTCTCTGTCTCTATCTCCATCCATCGGATGAAATTTCTCCCACCTCTATCCCCGCCCCTGGCTTCCAACTTTTGCTTGATGATCCTGTTTGCTTCCAACTTCCAGGAGGTTCTGTGTATGCTTTCTTTGGGTTCACCTAGGTATTCAGCTTCTCTGGGCTTGCGAGCTAAGTGCTTAGTGACCTTTATTTTATAGATTTTCTTGTTGTCTGTTGTTTTGTCCCCTGTTTCATTTCTGATTTTGTTAATCTGGTTCTTCTCTCTGCATTTTTTAGTTAGTATGGATAATGGTTTGTCTGTCTTGATGATTTTCTTAAAGAACCATCTCTTCATTTCATTGATACTTTGTATTGGTCCCTTTCAGTGTTATTGATTTCAGTCCTCAGTTCAGCTGTCTTTTTTGCCATCTGCTCCTCTTGGATATTCTTACATCTTTTTACTCTAGAGCTTTCAGGTGTGTTGTTAAGTTGCTAGTATGAGATCTCTCCAATATTTTTACGTAGGCACTTAGTGTTATGAACTTTCCTATCAGCACCATTTTCATTCTGTTAATAAGTTTGGGTGTGCTGTGTTTTCACTGAATTCTAGAAAGTTATTTATTTATTTATTTATCATGCTTCGACCCAGTTTTCATTCAGTAGAGAGTTGTTCAGTTTCCATGGATGTGTAAGCTTCCTGTTGTTGTTGATATCCAGTTTTAATCCATGGTAGACTGATAGAATGCAGGGTGTTATTTCAATTTTCTTGTATTTGTTGAGCCTGTTTTGTGTCTGAGTATGTGGTCAATTTTGGAGGAAGTTCCATGAGATAAAGAGTAGGTGTATTCTTTTGTGTTTGGGTGAAATGTTCTGTAAATATCTGTTTGGTCCATCTGGTTTATAATGTCTGTTCGCTTCAGTATTTCTCTGTTTAGTTTTGTCTGGATTACCTGTTTATTGGTGCGATTTGGGTATTAAAGTCTCCCATTATCAGTGTGTGAAGGTCAGTGTGTGATTTAAGCTGTAATAGCGTTTCTTTTACAAACTTGGGTGCCCTTGTATTTGGGGCATAGATGTTAAGAATTGAAATGTCATCTTGGTGAATTTTTCCTTTAATGAGTATGTTGTGTCTTTCCTATCTCTTTTGGCTAGTTTTGGTTTAAAGTCTATTTTATTAGATAATAAAATGGTCCATTTTCTTTGAATATCATTTTCCAACCCTCCACCCAGAGGTAATGTCTATCTTTGTTATTGAGGTGTATTTCTTGGACGTAGCAGAAGGATGGACCCTATTTTTGCGTCTATTCTGTTAGTCTGTGTCTTTTTATTGAAGAATTGAGACAATTAATATTGAGAGATATTAACGACCAATGATCATTGATTCCTGTTATTTTGTTGTTGTTATTGTTGTGTTTCTCTTCTTTTGATTTTGGTAGTGTGAGATTACTTATTTCCTGTGTTTTTATGTATTATGTTTTAACTTCTTTAGCTTGGAGTTTTCCTTCTAGCACCTTCTATAGGGCCGGATTTGTAGATATGTATTGTTTAAATTTTCCTCTATGATGGAATTTCTTATTTCCTCCATCTATGGTGATTTGATTTGTCCACCTATCTTCCTGTCTCTTGAATCTGTTTCTTGACTTTCTTTAAGGGATTTATTCATTTCCTTCAGTCGTTTGCATTTTCCTGGTTATTTTTTTATGGGATTTATTTATTTATTTCCTGCATTGGTTTGTTTGTGTTTTCCTGGATTTTTTTTAAGGGATTGATTAATTTTCTCTTCAAGGACCTCTATTATTGGCATATAGTTGTTTAAGGCCTTTTTCTTGTGTTTCAGCTCCATTGGGATATTCAGGGTCTACTGTGGTAGGATAGTTGGGCTCTAGTGGAGACATATTGCCCTGATTGTTGTTGATTGTGTTTAAATGCTAATGTCTTGGGATATGGGTTTGGGATGATTAAAAGCCTAGATGTTGACTTCTGGATTTATCTTTGTTGGGTGAGTGTTTTGTTCCTTGTTTTCTATCTCTTCTCAGGATTTTTGGAGAGTGTTGTGCTCTGTGTCACCTGTTTTCCTGGCCTTTTTAGCTGATGTGTTCTCAGGGAATGCCTGCTGATGTTGGAGGCTGGGATACTGGGATGAGTTGGGGGAAGGAAAGTTGGAGGAGGAGGTCTTTGTGATCAGTTGGGCATGGGGTCCGAGAGGAAAGGGAGATCACAGTAAGTTTCTTGCTACAGAGCTGGGGATGAGATTGGGGAAACTGGGTATCGGGAGCAGTAGGAAAGGTGTGGTTCTGCATTCAGCCTCTTTGTTACCCTGAGAGGAGCTGCCCTTGGTTAGCTGTGGCCGCCTGCTGGAGCTGTGGTCTGGGACAAAGCAACAAGTGGGAGGAGGGAGGTTAGTAGGGGATGTTCTCTGGGATCCACAGGAGATGTGGGAAGGGGTAAAGGAAGGCTGCAGCTGGTGTTGTGTTGCTGTGCTAGGCAGGCGCCTGGGGAACAGAGAGTCAGCAGAAGGTCTTCAGGCAGGCGATCCAATTTTCTGGCAGGTGTAACCTGTTGTTTAGCAAGGGGGTACTGCCCATTTTAAAAAGAAGCTTCTTTGACCAAAGCTGGCAGCATCACTAATCTGTGGGTACAAACAGTTATTTAGAAGGCAATTGACAGGCATATCATGTTCATTTAGCAAAATAACAGCTTAGTTTTCCCACTAGGGCTTATGAATTTCCCAGATGTGGGTTTTTTTTTTTTTAAATTGGATCTCCAGTAACAGATGTGAATTCTTTCCCATGGAGCAGGCATCAAAACAGATCAGAAAGTTGTTGGTTTCCTCCACAGCAGACTTGGCACTGTTGGAGCAATGGGTTCATATTGTCTGCCTGGTAGGTGTTGTTATGGAATCTTCAGCTGAGTAAGAATTGGCCAAATACTGTGAGGAGTTAGCAAGGGGATAGTCAGTTATGAAAAGGGTAGGAGGAAAGAAAGATTAAGGTCCTACATAAAAGAGAGAAACAATCCCATCTGGGAGGGAGATAAATTTCCCACACAGCATCTGGAAGGGGCTCAACAAACAAGGCCAACCGTCAACCAGGTCTGCCTATTCAATCAAGGCCATGACTTGTTTGCCCACTTCAGCTGAACAACACTGTTTTAGGGGGTATTTTCAGGCTGGGCAGAGGAACCAAATGTGGGGGAGGGGATCAAAGGAGAAAGGTTCTGGGGGCCGGATAATGGAATAACTCAGAGTCCACTTAGTCATCTATAAGCTCTGGAGCCTCCCGGCTTCCTGATAGGGTACTGTCTGTTCTTTGCTTTCTGCCTCAATAAATGCCCGTTGTTGTCTTTTCTTAATATCTACTTTCTTTTCCCTGACTGTTGACCTCTTTGTTTGCCTCTGGGAAGAATCTGGACACCTGACTAGCCCCAGCCCACGGCATGGACATTCTTGCAAAAATACTTACTTTGTGTATCATGACTTATATACTTAAAAAGACCCCCTCCCAAACTTCTATTTTTTTAGTTTCCCCCAATTTTCTTGTCTCTACTAAGTCAATTTTGAGCTCATAGCTTCAGAAGAGTGAAGTGGCAGAATAAGAAGTAGATACATGTTGTTAAAGGCTTTGAATAGTATGTTTCAGGTTCTTTGTGCAAAGAGGGTATATGGGAATAGAGAAACGTTTATCACATGAGGAAGAGAACAAAGAAGTCCAACATCCTACCAGGCTACAAAACATTTCTCAGGATGCTACAAAGAAAGGAACAGTAGCATAGCGGGCCCAATAAAAGAGGGAGCTGGTGATCCTTTTACTGCTGGTACCACGAGGGAGCCATGCACCTCTAGAGAAGAAAATGGAAATCCCGTTGATCATAAAGATTTCTCTCTCACAGTTGTGTGTGAAAATGACAGAGATAGAGGCTGAATGGGAAACACTCTTAAAAATACTGGATGTTATAGTAACATACTAAGGCTGAACTAAGGCTTACCAATTACCATCCCCAACCCAGTACTTCAGCAGTTCACAGAAGTTTGGGAAAGGGTGAGACCGTGTTCATAGAGTTCACAAAGTAAGGGCTTGTGGAGGAAAGTGGAAATAGAAAATCAAGGTATTTTTCTTCCACACTTGAGTATGTTGACTGGGTTTCATTTCTTTTTTTTTTCCTGACTTAGTATCTTAGGAGTCTTCCAGTCAGTCCTTCAAAACATGGCTCAGCCAGCATCACCTTCCTTTAGATCCCTTTGGTGAATAGTGCTCTAAGTGATCATGGAATCTACATAGCATGCAAATTCTCTCACAAGACATGCTATCAATCTGCATTGTGCAGGGTTATTCAAGAACATAGCATTATGCTCAGATCATGAGGATATGTGCTCAAAATTGCTACAACGTCTAATAGAGTACTAAATTAGTGTTCATCAAGTAAATGTGGAACTCAGTAAGCACAGAAGTATAGCATTATTTCTGTAGCTTGAAGCACAATAGCAGATTCACGCGGGGTTCTCTGTCAAAGCCTCTGATGTTTAAGTATTCTCCAAATATTGCATATGCAAACCTAAATTTAAAATTATTTACATTTGTCTGTATGTGTATACTTATCTAAATGTAGGTCACAAGACTAGAAACAGGATCATGAGGACAGGAACTGATCTTAAAGGTGATGGAAAGCAGAGAGGTTAACATAATATATTAACAGAAAGGAGGAGCCAGGACAAAGTGGAAGAAGAAAGACACCAGTGGAGGTGGGAAGGGACCCAGGGGAAGGCAACAGGAGAAGGAAACAGAGAATGAAGTCCTATGTCACATATGCACGAAGGTGCCATGATGAAACCCACGACTGTGTAAGCTATCCCAAAAGTTAATTAAAGTTGTTGATTATAAAATAAAATAAAAATCTTCAGTGATTGTAGAGGGTAGGAAATTTCTTTATTTTCTTATCTTGAAACAAATTTAAGAATAAAGGCCACTAGAATCAGGAATATTTGCCATGACATTATGTTCTACTATTATTGAAAAAATTAGGTTGCATAGCAATCTTCATGGTATCAGAAAGTTATATAATATTTCCTTTCTTTTCAAATAATGCTGGTCAATTTTTTGAAAATGTTGGATTGTTGAAAAGTGGAAAAATTTGCAGCAAGAATCATTTCTAGAAATATCAACTCCTTCCTTCTCCTCATTCCTCTCCTTCTCCCAAGGTCCCCATGCTCCCAATTTACTCAGGAGCTCTTGTCTTTTTCTATTCCCATGTAGATTATATCCATGTATGTCTCTCTTAGGGTCCTCTTTGTTGTCTAGGTTCTCTGGGGTTGTAAACTGTAGACTGGGTTTTCTTTGCTTTATGTCTAAAAGCCACTTAGAAGTGAATACATATGATATTTGTCTTTCTGGATCTGGGTTACCTCACACAATATAATGTTTTCTAGATCCATTTATTTGCCTGCAAATTTCAAGGTATTTTTCCCTCTGTGTAGTCTCTGTTGTGTAAATGTACCACATATTCTTTATCCATTCTTTGGTTGAGAGGCATTTAGGTTGTTTCTAGTTCTGGCTATGACAAATAACACTGCAATGAACATAATTGAGCACATGTGCTTGTGGTATGATTGAGCATCCTTTGGGTCTATACCCAAAAGTGGTATTGCTGGGTCTTAAGGTAGATTGTTTCTTAATTTTCTGAGAGATTGCCATACTGATTTCCAAAGGGGCTGTACCAGCTTGCACTTCTACCAGCAATGCAGGAGTGTTCCCTTTTTGCCACATCTTCTCCAGCACAAGCTGTCATCAGTGTTTTTTTTTTTTTTTTAATCTTGGCTATTCTTACAGGTGTAAGATAGAAAGAATCTCAGAGTTGTTTTGATTTGTATTTCTCTGATGGCTAAGGATGTTGAGCATTTTCTTAAGTTCCTTTCAGCCATTTTAGATTCCTTTGTTGAGAGTTCTCTGTTTAGGACTCTACGCCATTTTTTAAATTTAATTATTTGTTCTTTTGATGACCAATTTCTTGAGTTCTTTGTATATTTTAGAGATCAGCCCTCTGTCCGATGGGGGGTTGGTGAAGATCTTTTCCCATTCTGTAGGCTGCCATTTTGTCTTGTTGACCATGTCCTTTGCCTTACAGAAGCTTCTCACTTTCAGGAGGTCCCATTTATTTATTGTTGTTCTCAGTGTCTGTGCTACTGGGGTTAAATTTAGGAAGTGGCCTCATGTGCCTATGCTTTCAAGTGTACTTCCCACTTTCTATTCCATGAGGTTCAGTGTGGTTGGTTTTATGTTGAGGTCTTTGATCCATTTGGACTTGAGTTTTGTGCATGGCAATAGATATGAATCTATTTTCATTCTTCTACATGTTGATATCCAGTTATGCCAGCACCATTTGTTGAATATGCTTTTATTTCCATTTTATATTTTTTGTTTCTTTGTCAAAAATCAGGTGTTTATAAGTGTGTGGATTAATATCCGGTTCTTCTGTTTGGTTCCATTGGTCCTCCTGTTTGTTTTTATGCTAATACCAGGCTGTTTTCAGTATTGTAACTCCGTAGTAGAGTTTGAAGTCAGGGATTGTGATACCTCCAGAAGTTTCTTTGTTGTACAGGATTATTTTGGCTATCCTGGGTTTTTTACTTTTCCACATCAAGTTGTGTATTGTTCTTTTGAGGTCTGTGAAGAATTTTGCTGGGCATTGCATTGAAGCTGTAGATTGCTTTTGGTAAGATTGCCATTTTTACTATGCTAATTCTACATACCCAAGAGCATGGAAGATCTTTCCATTTTGTGGTGTCTTCTTCAATTTCTTTCTTCAAAGATTTAAAGTTCTTGTCATACAGGTCTTCACTTGTTTGGTTAGAGTTGCTCCAGGATATTTTATGTTATTTGTGGCTATTATGAAGGGTGATGCTTCTCTGATTTCTTTCTCAGCACATTTATCATCTGTGTAAAGGAAGGCTACTGATTTTTTCAGGTTAGTCTTGTATCCTGCTACATTACTGAAGGTGTTTATGAGTTGTAGAAGTTCCTTGGTAGAATTTTTGGGTCCCTTGTGTAAATTATCATATCATCAGCCAAGGGAATTACAGAAACAGAAATCATGAGAAAACGATCAGGAACCACAAACGCAAGCATGAATAGCAGAATACAAGAGATGGAAGAGAGAATCTCAAGCACTGAAGATACAATAGAGGAAATAGACTCAACAGTTAAAGAAAACATTAAATCTAACAAAAGCTTAACCCAAAATATCCAGGAAATATGGGACACCATGAAAGGACAAACCTAAGAATTATAGGTATAGAAGAAGGAGAAGTTAAACTCAAAAGCACAGAAAATATATTTAACAAAATCATAGAAGAAAATTTTCCCTACCTAAAGAAAGATATGCCTATGAAGATACAAGAAGCTTACAGAACACCAAATAGACTGGATCCAAAAAAGTCCCCTTGCCACATAATAATCAGGACACTAAACATATAGAATAAAGAAAGAATATTAAGAGCTGCAAAGGAAAGGGGCCAAGTAACATATAAAGGCAGACCTATCAGATTTACACATGAAATCTCATTGGAGACAATGAAAGCCAGAAGGTCATGGTCAAGCATTATGCAGACATAAAGAGACCAAGGATGCCGGCCTAGACTACTGTATCCAGCAAAATTTTCAATCACCATAGAAAGACAAAACAAGATATTCCATGACAAACCAGATATAACCAATACCTAGCTACAAACCCAGCCTTACACAAAATACTAGAAGAAAAACTTCAACCCAATGGAACCAAATCGAGGACCAGGTGATCTCTTTCTTTGAGGTTGAGGTATGTTTCTTGTATGCAGCAGAAGGATGGATTCTGTTTTTGTATCCAATCTGATAGCCCTTGAATCCATTTATATTAAGGGATATTAATGATCAGCGATTTCTAGTTATTTTCTGTTATTTTAATTTCCACTGTTGTTAATGTGTGTTTTTCCATTCTTTGGGATTTGTTGCTGTGAGATCATTAATTGTCTGTGTTTTTGTGGATGTAGCTAACTTTCTTGGGTTGTATTTTCCTTCTAGTATTTTGTATAGGGCTGGATTTGTGGCTTGGTATTGGTTTAATCTGGTTTATCTTGTTTTGTCCATCTATGATGATTTAAAGTTTTGCTGGTTATAGTAGTGTGGGCTGGCACCTGTGGTCTCTTAATGTCTGCATAACGCTTAACCATGACCTTCTGGCTTCCATTGTCTCCAATGAAAAGTCAGGTGTAATTCTAATAGGTCTGCCTTTATATGTTACCCTTTTCCTTTTCATCTCTTAATATTCTTTCTTTAATCTGTATGTTTAGTGTTTTGATTATCATGTGGCAAGGGGACTTTTTTTTGGTCCAATCTACTTGGTGTTCTGTAATCTTGTATCTTTAAATGCATAACTTTCTTTAGGTTGAGAAAGTTTTCTTCTATGATTTTGTTGAATATATTTTTTTTTTGCGCTTTTGAGTCAGTCTTCTCCTTCTATCCCTATTATTCTTAGGTTTGGTCTTTTCATGATGTCCCATATTTCCTGGATATTTTGGGTTAAGTTTTTGTTAGATTGAATGTTTTCTTTGACTGATGAATCTATTTCCTTTATCGTATCTTTGGCACTTGAGATTCTCTCTTCCATCTCTTGTATTCTGCTGTTTATGCTTGCATATGTGGTTCCTGATCATTTTCCAATTCCAGAATTTCCTCAGTTTGTGTTTTCTTTATTGTCTTTATTTTGGTTATCAAGTCTTGAATCATTTCTTTCATCTGTTTGATTGCTTTTTCTTGGTTTTCTTTAAGGGGTTTGTTGATTTCTTCCAAGTTTTTGTTTGTCTTTTCCTCCATTTCTTTGAGGGAATTTTTCATTTCCTCTTTAAAGGCTTCAAGTTATTTTTTAGGTCATTTTCTGTAATGGGTGTTCAAGTCTTGCTGATTTAGAGCCACCAGTTTTTGTTGGTGTCATGTTGCTCTTTGTGGTATTGAGTATGTTCTTACCTTGTCTACCTATCTTTTCCTCTGATTGGTGTAGTTGGACCTGTATCTCTGGTGATCAATCTTCCAGGTACCAGTGGGTTCAAGGCTCAGATGGTTGCTCCTTGTGGTGAAGATGGAACCACAGTTCCAGTCACCCTGGAGGTCACTTGGCGTTCCTGGAAGTCGCTTGGTGCTCCTGGAGGTTGCTCTGCAATACCAAAGGTCATTTGGGCCTGCTCCCACAGAGGTTGCTGGCTCAGACTTGGTCCTGCAAAGGTGGTTGGTTCGAGCCTCCTCCCATGGAGGTTGTCATTGTCTCGGGCCTGCTCTGAAGGAGGCCCTGGCTCAGGCCTGTCCTGGTAGAGGTCACTGGCTGGAGTCTGCTCCAGCAGAGGCCCAGACCCGTGGAGATGCTTGGCTCAGGCCTTCTCCAGTGGAGGTTGCTGGCTTGGACCTGCTCTGGGGGAGATTTCTGGCAGAGGTTGCTCACTTGGGTCTGGTCATGTGTATGTTGCTCGCTCGGGCCTTGTCCCACATATGTTGCTCAGTTTATTTTACTTTTAACTTAGTGTGTGTGCTCACGCATGTGTGCACATGCATACATGAGTATAGATGCCTGCAGAGGCCAGAGACTAGAGGTGTTGGATCCCTTTAGGGACAGAGTTACAGGTGATTCTGAGCTGCCTAACATGTGTGCTGGGAGCTAAAGTCTGTCCTCTTCAAGAGTAGTATGCGTTCTTACATTGAGCCATCTCTCCAGTTCCCACAGGTTCTTTATAGAGTTTCATTGTGTAGCCCATTCTGGCTTCAAACTCATTATTTTATTGCCCCTACCATCCAGTGTTGTTGCAATTACTGGCTGTTCCACTCTGTCCATGTAATAAATAAAATTTAAATAACTTTTATTATATTATTAGATTATAATATATTATTATTACACATTACCATTATTAATCTTTTATTATGCCTAATTAGTAAATTAATCTTTGTTATAAATACTTTTGTATAGAAAAACATAATGCATATAATGTTTGGCATAATCTAATATTTCAACATCTGAGAAACATTTTTAGAATATTTCCCCCAAACAAAAGCAGGAATATCACAGAATAAAATGTTTCAACATCTGGCTCTGTTTAACTGAATGAATTAGTGTTTAATCACAATGCATGATGTTACATTATCAAATTCACAGTGCAAGATTGAGAAATAGATCATTGTGGCAGAGAAGTTTATTGATAAGATGTTGGATTACATGTTATGATTAGCCTTTAGGAAATTTCCATTTGTGGAGTGTTAGTGTAGTATCTACAGATCTGTGAAAAAGCTTTGGCAACTATGTAGCTATGTAATGCTGAGCTCTGTTCATATAATTTAGCTAAGGGAATAGTTGAATATAGGAGCAAGTATGAGTGCCCAGCTGTTTTCAGTAAGCCAGATATTAAGAGATTTTCCAAAGTGTGAAACATATAATAGTACTCCAATTTTATTCATTTTGGAAAATTGAGGTACTTGGGCCTGTACAAAGAGTCATTTTATTAGAAAAAGTCAGTAAACATGTAATTTCATAATATCTAGTAAAATTCTGATATACTTCTTGATAGTTACAGTCTACATACACTGCTGCTGTCTGGAGTTCTCAGCAATTATTGATAATACATAAGGATCCTATGACCATACAACCTGTGAGTAGTTGGGTTTAAGAGGATGAAATGTAGTGTGCGGGTCAACAAGAGGCTGCTTGTAGAAGTAACCATTACATTGAAAATTCATGCTGAGAATTAGAGAGTTGTCTTAGTAACTGTTCTATTGCTGTGAAGAGACCAAGGAAATTCTTATAAAGAAAAGCATTTGATTGGTGGCTTGCTTATTCTGCTCTTGAAATGTGACAAACCCATTTCTGGAGTAGGGCCTTTTGCACTTCCTATTCCTTGGCTGGGATATGATGCTTTTTTCTTCAGTAGTTTGCTTGTCTGTCTCCTTTTCATACATTAGTCTGAAATGAGTATCTTTTTTTTTTTTGATGTTATTGTTTTTTGAGACAGGGTTTCTCATGTAGCTTTGGAACCAGTCCTGGAACTAGCTCTTGTAGACCAAGCTGGCCTCAAACTCACAGAGACTCCCTCTGCTTCTGCTTCCCAAGTGCTGGGATTAAAGGTGTGCACCATGACTTCCAGGCTGAAATGGATGTCTTTCAGAGGGAACTTCCTTCATTACCTTTTTCATTGATACTCTTCTATGTGCAACCTGTCTCAGCCCTTTATTGCCCCACAGAATTTTACAAAATTACATGAAATTACCATGTTTATTTGCTTCTGTACTGTCATTCATGGCCAGCACATCTGTGTGCATCATAGGATCTGGAAAGAAGGGTCATTGTAGACAGAGACACAGGACCTGGGTTCACTTCAGGAATTAACAACTTGTGCTTTTCCCATTGCTCTTTTTTTTTAAAAAAAGATTTATTTATTTATTATGCATACAACATTCTGCCTCCATGTATGCTTACATGCCAGAAGAGGTCACCAGATCTCATTACAGATGGTTGTGAGCCACCATGTGGTTGCTGGGAATTGAACTCTTGGCCTCTGGAAGAGCAGCCAGTGTTCTTAACCACTGAGCCATTTCCCATTGCTCTTTAGATACCACTTAATTAACTATTAGATATCACATTGCAAGCAGAACTTGAGCAAACAGAACCTTCCCATCCCCTTCTCTGAGTTCTTCCTTTTGACCTTGTTTTGTCCCCAAAGACATTGGGCCTTATCCCATCCTTGTGGTTTTCCACAGTCACAGGCCACATCTAGGTCAGGGCTTGTGCTTAAGAAAGGAACTGGAGACCATCTAGATCCCAACATTCTTACTCACCAGAATGTGAGTGCCAAGAGGGTAGGCACAGGGATCATCATCATTTCTTAGACCTTAGAGCCCAAGTCATATCTGGAGCACAGTACACACTGGATAAGCATGCATGTTGAGTGGGTAAAGGAAACACTACAACTGGTCAGGAAAGAAATGACTATTTACAGAGCGATAAAGAGAGGGAGTGCTTAACTCTGCTTATTTTTAAACCCTGAACAGGATCGATCTGGGATGAGAGGTTGCTTAAACTGTCTTCCAGCAAAGTTTTCAGCTCTATGTGAACTGATTGAAATCCTATATTTTGAGTTATTACCCTGGTTAGTGAGACTTATTACTTAAGTATTAACAGCCATCCTATTACTATTCAAAGGAAAATATTCCTGGAAGGGTAAACATGACGAATGCTCTACACATTGTAGTAGGAACCAGTTTCTTTTGTAATAAGATGGAAGAAGCAGGAGTTAACTCTGAGTGGTTACCAGATACCTAGACACATCAAAGCACCAAATAGCTGGAGGGACAGAGAACCCAAAGGTGAGTGAAGGGCAAAGACAAGGTCACTTCCAACCGCTTTTCTCTGTTTTGGCCAAGAGTGAGCCTGGTAACTAAATGATGTGCAACCCATCAGATTGTCTAGAACTTCATTTGTGAAACATCAAAGTCAGTTATTTAAAGCCCCCCCCCCCAATGAATTCAGTAGTAAAGACACTGTATTCCTAGAGACATAACTGATACAACTTTGTGGGAAAAATCTATGAATTATTGAAATGGCAGAAACAGCAGGCACCTACCTAATTTGCCCTTGATGATGAATAACAGGGATTTAGAGATTAATATCTTTTTTTCAGACTTATTTTCTGTTAAATGAAGATGTAGACATTATCATTTGAGTTTGACTAGAATGGAAAATATCTTTCCAGGGCTTATTAGCCTTCCAGCTGTGAATGCAATAAACAACATTTTGCAAATTAATGTTTGTTTTCATTCTTATAGTTTTGGCAATTGTTTTCTATTCTAAGGAATAGAAGTGAAGGTGTTGATTTGGAAATAAATTACCTCTCTTATCAACAATTTAAGACATTAATATGTAGCCAGTATGTCCTATAAAGTGACAAAATTATGATTTTTGGGGAAAGTCTCACATCTATTAGTAATGCTGTTTATATGGCTACTTAGTAGGAGAAGACTTTTGTTCTTAATCTCAGAGAAGTATGTTTTAAATTTTATTTTATATCATTCTCCTCACGTTGCGTTTGACATGCAATGATGTGACATGCAATGAATTTTCTTCAGTGCAGACCCATTGTGAACATTCCTCAATTTCTAGAATGCTTTGAAATCTTGATCTGCCTAACAGAATCATCACCAAATCTGTGGACTCATTTTAACATATACTTTGAAATTTAAAGATGCAATATTTCCATACTCTACCTTTTCCCGTGTTTCTGAGACCTACCATAGGTCATGTGCACTGAGACACTCCCTACCTTTGTAAAGTGTGCGCATAGATGAATGAACCAAAGGTCTGGTCGATAAGACTTAAGAATCAAAGTCACTCCCTGCCCTAGTTAGGGTCACTAGTGCTGTGATGCAACACTATGATTTAAAGCTTTCAGAGGAAAGGGTTTATTTGGCTTACAGGAAGTCAGGACAGGAACTCAAACTGATGGGGCATGGGGGCAGGAGTGGATGCAGAGGCCATGAAGGAATGCTGCTTGTAACACGAAGGGCCTGCTTGTCGGGGTTTCTGTCCTGCCCAGTTCCCGCAGACGTTTATCTCCAAAGAAAATCATACAGAGGTCTCCATAAGATTATAAACTGATTGGCCCATTAGCTCAGGCTTCTTATTAGCTCTTGTAACTTATATTAACCCATTATTCTTATCTATGTTAGCCACATGGCTCAGTACCTTTTTCAGCAGGGCAGGTCACATCCTGCTTCTTCGGTGGTCTGGGCAGGACTGTGTTAAGAGCTTCCTTCTTCCCAGAATACTCCTGTTCTAATTGCCCCACCTCTAATTTCTGTCTGGTTTTCCCACCTATACTTCCTGCCTGGCTATCAGCCAATCAGCATTTATTTAAAATATAATTGACAGAATACAGACAATTCTCCCACACCAGCTGCTTACTGGCTTGCTCCACTTGACTTCCTCAGCCTGCTTTCTTATAAAACCTAGGGCCACCAGCCCAGCTGTGGCCCCACCCACAATGGGCTGGGCCCTCTCAGATCAATTGCTAATTAAGAAAATACCCTATAGGCTTTCCTACCGCCTGATCTTGACTTTATGGAAGCGTATTCTCAGTTGAGGTTCCCTCTTCTCCAATGATTCTAGCTTGTGTCAAGTTGACATAAAACTAGCCAGCATTCTCCCCTAAGTTCTTTTGAACAGTACTTTTCCCCACTGGATCTGAACTGTTAATTGTTAGTATAATGCCGGCAAACAAAGCAACCTGAAGCACCCATGAAGAAATAGGAAGCAAAGGTTAAGCCCTGCCAGTAACTACATATTCCTCAGCAGGTCCTGCTGTAATCTTCCTCAGCAGTTAAAATTGCCATGAGTCCAGACATAGTCAATATAAAAGTGGTTCTATTCTATTGGTAGCAGAGTTGGGTGAATCAGCAATTTGTCTTTGTCCTTCTCTCTGAGTTTGTATTCCAACCACATGATAATAGAGCCAACAGCATGTTTCTGTAGCTATTTCTGATTCCTGAACCAGGGTCTGAAAATAAACTGCTCCTAAATATAAAAGGAGTATTATGATTTCAACTTTATTATGAGCAAGCGAGCCAGTGTGTTGAAAATGGTGGTTGTAAATCAGGACCTTGTGAGCTTTGGAGCTTAGGTCTTGGTCTTTCTTACTAGCCAGAAGGGACTTGGGAAATTTTTGTATTATGCTTTTATAGTGTTATTGACAGTGATAGACTTAGTCTATATGCTAAGTCAATCTCTCCTCTTTTGTACTTGATACCCGGAGACGTTTCCAAAGTCTGTACCAGAGACATCACAATACTTTCATTGGGGGTTAGTTGAACAGTAATAAATCATGGAGTTTTACAAGCCAAACACAGTCCTTTGACTCTAATCTGTACAAGGGCCACAGTTAATATTTCATCCTGCTTTATAGTCCTTTGTGGCTTCTCTGTAGTTGCACTTCTAAAACCCCAAAGCATCTGGAGTCTTAGATCTTCAGAGATACATCATGTACCTCAATATTTTCTTTGATTTGGAAGCAGAGAAATTTTTAAATGGAAGTTATTGAATAAGAGGACCATAGCACAGACAAGGTATCATCTTAGAAGAGATAATAATGAACTTTCATCTTAAGAATAATACCTTAGTGGGCAGAATAAAGCTTTCAGTGGGTTCACAGCATGGCTTTGTTCAAAGTACCTTGATTGCATTTTTGTACTTTTCTTAAAAAATAAAATATGACTTGTGTGACTGAGTACATAAAAGTACATAAAAGCCTGAAATACGTAAAACTGAACACATTCAGCATGGCTTAGTGCGCGTTACAAGGGAGCAGTCAACATTTTGGAGCGAGATCACCCTGTGTAGAATTTGCTTTTTCTGTTGCTCTTTCCTGTGCGACAGAATGTGCCACTCTTCTAAGCTTCCTAATTCTTTGAGCCACAAGTTGGAGATGCTGTTTATGCTTTGAAGCCTAACAATATCAAAGTGCCAATGTGATCTAATGATTCATAGACAGAACATGGGTCAGGGAAAGTTAGCTCTATGTCCTGAGGGTATGGTGTCATTGTCTTTCTTAAAACGGTTGCCAGTTCATGCCTTCTGATCACAAAATTGACAAATATTAAAAAAAATCATTAAAAAACAATTACTCTTTGGAAGTAACCATTTAGTTAACTTTGACTTTTTTTCAATCAAAAAATTTTGAAAGTTGTACATTTTAAAAAATGTTTTAGAATTTTATTCATTAAAGACTAATTTATTTTATTTTAGATGTATAGGTGTTTTGTCTGTATGTCTTCTTGTGCACCTCATGCATACCTGGTGCCCACTGAAAATGTTGGATCCCTTGGAATGGAGTTACAGATAGTTCTGAGCCACCATGTAGGTGCTAGGAACCAAATCTAGATTCTCTGTGAGAGCAACAAGTGCTCTTACCTGCTGAACCATTTCTCCCATTTTTAAAATTTAAGACCTTTAGAAATAGAATCATTGGATAAGATATAATTCATATTTGAGAGTTTTATTATTTTGGGGGATTGAATCTAGTTGCTCATACATGCAAGTGCTCTATCCTTGAGCCCTAAGTTGTTTGTTTCTGAGACAGCATCTTTTGTAGGCTCTGTTTGCCTAGAACTTGCCATGTAGCTTAGGCCCTTGAATTTGCAATCCTTCCTGAGCCTACTGAATGATGGCTGGGAATACAGGCATATCCTACCCTGCCGGGTTGATAGTCTTAATAATTGCCCCCCCTTTTTTTTTTTAGAAAAAAGTCCTCTTTTAGATAAAGATCAATTTAATTGCTGGTAAATTTTTAGTAATTTTTATGAAATCACATTTAACATAATAATTATATTGAAGTAATTTAAAAATTATCCCAGAAACTCAATGCCTTTGTGTCTAAATATATAACTTAATATTCTAGGTCAATTTGTATTTGATAAATTTGAGTTTAAAAGACACATCAACAAATTTCTTTGAGTCCTGGAGGAAATGCTCTGTAGTCATCAGAGGGCATTGTAATACATTGAGTAATACAGACTCATCTTACACAGAACTGAATGACTGCTAAGTAGTTTCGGCTTAGGAGCCCTTCTTACTGCTTCGACTACACTTCAATGTGAAGCTGAGAAACACTACTTCTTCCTTCAGCTAATTTGGGAAAATGCCCTAAAGAGTTATCATTCTTTTCCTAAATTCTAATTCTTTTGATTTTTAATTTTTATTATTTTTAGTTATTTACCTTATTTATTTCACATCCTGACCACAATCTCTTCTTTTCTGTCTCCCTCTTCCTCCCTCCTCCCTCAATCTACCCCCTCCTCTGTATTCACTCAGAAAGAGGCAGGCCTCCTATGGGCATCAGCAAAGCATGGCAAATAAAGTTGCCTTAAGACCATGCACCTCCCCCTATATTCAGGCTGAGCAAGGCAATCTAGCATGAGGAAGAGTTTCCAAGAGCCAGCCAAAGCACCAGGGACAACTCCTGGTCCTCCTTTCTAATTCTTATTTTATTTATTAAATTCTAAATTAACATAGTAAATGAAGATAATACATAAATGTCATTGTACTTTGCAAATATTTATCCCATGCTATTCTTTTTTGTTCCCCATTTCTCTCAATTTACCTTTTCCTTTCCTGAAATAATTCTGAAAAAAACATACATACACAATCATATATGCACATATACATATATGTACAAAATGTATATATAGTTTATATATGTGTATTCTATATTCCACACATGAGAAAAATATATTTTTTCTATATATTCCCTATTTTGCACAAAAGAAAAAACTTGTGATAGTCTTCTTTACTTCCTTCTTTCCTTGTTTTCTTTCATTTTATTTTTTAAGACCAGGTTTCTCTGTATAGTCCTGTAACTTGCTCTATAGACCAGGCTGACCTTGACCAGTGATCACAGAGCTCTGCCTACCCCTGCCTCCCAAATGCTGGGATTAAAGGGGTGTGCCGCTGCTACCTGGCTGTGATACTCTCTTTTTGAGTCTGACTTATTTTTCTTTCCAAAATTTTCTTTCATTTTTGAGACTATTGTATAATTTCATCATTTCCCCTTCCCTTTCCTCCCTCTGAACCCTCTCACTCCCTCCTTGCTCTTCCAAATTCATGACTTCTTTATTCATTAATTGTTGTATAGAACAATTATTCTTTTTTTTTCTTGTTTTTTCAAGACAGGGTTTCTCTGTAGCTTTGGAGCCTGTCTTGGAGCTAGCTCTTGTAGACCAGGCTGGCCTCAAACTCACAGAGATCTGCCTGCCTCTGCCTCCTGAGGGCTGGGATTAAAGGTGTGCACAACCGCCGCCCGGCCTAGAACAATTATTCTTAAATGCAAAACTGCAGCATGCTGATTTCCACAGTGGCTGCACCAGCATAAGTATATATGTAGTCCTTTCTCATTATATCCTCACCAGCATTTTTCTGTCATTTGTTTTTTTGGTTGCTGCTGTCTGACTGGGGTGAAATGGAATCACACACATCAGCCATTTGTACTTCTTTGGAGAACTGTCTGTTCATTTTCCCATTTAGTGATATTGATTAGATGACATTTTTGGTGTTTAGCATTTTAATTTAATATATTCTAGATATAATAAGTTGTCACCCTACAGTACAGAGAAGGCCTTTGGGTGCTTAATGTTTCTAGGCTTATGTGATTCTCATTAAAAGATTAAATTTCATTACCTCGGTACCAAAACTTTAGTACATTTGAGTACAAATAAAGTGTAAATTAAAATATAACTAAAACCAGATCCTGTCCACAAATAAAGTGAACAACAGCAATGTCTTCAATGAAAAGGCCTTAACAACCCTAATGGAGATGGGATCATCTGAGACTAAAGGACAAGTCAACAGCATACGGTAGGTAATTCCTTTAGCCCATATGTTACTATGAACCATCAATTAAACATGTACTATTTCAAGTCTTTGGTATAGCATAATCCAATGACTGACAATGCTATTTATATATTCTTCATGTGGTTTGAGTGGGAATACACTGATATGGGTGGTTTGCATTATCAGTTTTCATTTCAGATTTAGGGAAGAGAGACTGACGATCCACACCATGGATTTTTCAGGATGTTATATACTCTCAGGTTTGAACAGATTATGATTCTAAACTTGAGAGCTACTTTATATCAACTAATTTTAGTCAGAAATATGTATTATTCAATAATTCAGACTCAATGCCAATGACAGTAGTTTTCCCAATGTTTAAAACAACTAATTTAAGAAGCATTATAACTTTGCAGCCAGGCATTGGGACTCATGCCTTTAATTTGTTAACCTAGAGGTGGGCAGATCTCTGTGAGTTTGAGGCCAGTCTGGTCTACATAGAGAGTTTCAGGACAGTCAGGGATACATAGAGAGACCTTGTCTCAAAAAATTACTTTCTGCTCCAATCTCACTGCTATTTAAGACCCATAAAGGAATTGGTAAGGCAGTCCTTCTGCACACACCACCTGAAAACCATCCCTTGTCCTGGAGTCTGTTTCAGCCACAGCACCATTTGGGACCAAGCTTGGGCCAGCTGAGCCTGGACCAGGGAAAACATCCCTCTATGCTCATTGTTGGCAACTCTTTATCTACCAGGCTGATTACTGGAGCCCAACTGCCACTTATGGCCCAACCCAGCATGGACCAGGATCATAGGTGAACTCCTTCCTCCTCTGCAACCCTTACTCATTACTTGGAACTTGCTTTAGCTTAACTGTCTCATGTGACTTACTTTGAGGTTGACAAGGTAAGGTAGGTCCCTTATTCCTACTGACTGTGACTCCTCTATGACCCCCCCATGAGCTTTCTCTAGCCAATAATCCCAAAACAGTCTATCTTAATGGAGGGCCAATAAGACTCTCACCTGTTTCTGTTGTTCTGCCATGTGGCTCATTACCTCTCCTCAGTATCTTATATCTGACTTTCTCTGTGTCTGGCTGGTAAATCCTTGCCTCTCATATTCTTCCCCGAGTTCCTCCCTCCCTAGAAGTCCCACCTATCCTCTCTGCCTAGTTATTGGCCATTCATCCCTTTGCTGAACCAATCAGAAGGTGCCTTAGGTAGGCAAGGAAGAATAGAAACACAACTGCACACAGTGATATCAAATAGCCTATCTCATTTCTCCCTTTTTGTCTAAATAAAAAAGAAAGGTTTAAACTCAAACAGAGTAAAACTATATACAATAAGGACAATTATCAGGTAAGAATCACATTTACAATGTCCAGTCCATTTGTAATTGGCAACCTTGGAGTAAATCCTCTATTATTTCTCCTATCTTTGTGCCTAAAGTTTTGTACCTAAATCACATTTTATCATAAATTGTATTACCAACCTAAAAGTTTCTTTTTAGACCTTAAAGATTTCCTTAGATAAACAACTTAATCTTTTGTGTCTCTAAACCTTTGTAAGCTTTACATCTCTTTTGTGGGTTTCTGTTTTGAATTTGGAAAATGACAAAACTATAACTATATAGTCTTTAACCCCATCAGAAATCTGAGAAAGATAAAATATTACCTGAGTAAATAGAAAGGGCAGAGCAAGCAACTTCCAAATGTACATAAATGACAGAGACAACTGGCTGCCTGGACAGTCACCCAAGGTTCCTCTGTAGCATTGCAGCATCCATCTTTGGCCAGTAGGCCTAAAATATCTGACAGACTTTTTCGTGAAGAAGAAATTTTGAAAGATTACCTACCTTGTCTTGGTAAAGTTTGGCAGCCAACTTCCTTTGTGTCCTGCTTGTCAAATTTGGACAGCACACTGTCAAAAGTCTAGGCAGGGACAGTTTCTTGCCCAGTGGCTAACTTTGCCACAAGCAAAGTAAACTCCATATGGTGGCTCTTTGATGCCCATCATCTTCTCTGAAGTAGATTGGTGCTGCCAGGAACAGACATTTCTCTCACTGTCATGTCTTATGTTATTAAAAGAATTTAAATGCCATATTCTTCAGGTCTCTCAACTGTTTGAAGACCACCTATCTATATAAATTATATCTTTGTTTAAAAACATACCTAATATGACTACAAGCTTGGTTGTTGTAGATGACTAACTACTAACCTGCATTTCTTTTTAAATTGATTTTTATTGAGCGCTACATTTTCCTCTGCTCCCCTCTCTGCCTTTCCCCTCCCCCTGAAACCCTCCCCTAAGGTCCCCATGCTCCCTATTTACTCAGAAGATCTTGTCTTTTTCTACTTCCCATGTAGATTAGATCTATTAAGTCTCTCTTAGTGTCCTCATTGTTGTCTAAGTTCTTTGGGATTGTGGTTTGTAGGCTGATTGTCTTTGCTTTATGTTTAAGAACCACCTATGAGTGAGTACATGTGATAGTTGTCTTTCTGTGTCTGGGTTACCTCACTCAAAATAATGTTTTCTACCTTCATCCATTTTCCTGCAAAATTTAAGTTGTTGTTATTTTTTCTGCTGTGTAGTATTCCATTTTGTAAATGTACCACATTTTCTTTATCCATTCTTTGGTCCAGGGGCATTTAGGTTGTTTCCAGGTTCTGGCTATGACAAACAAAGCTGCTATGAACATAGTTGAGCATATGTCCTTGTGGCACGAGTGAGCATCCTTTGGATATATACCCAAAAGTGGTATTACTGAGTCTTGAGGAAGGTTGTTTCCTAATTTTATGAGAAATCACTACATTGACATCCAAAGAGGCTGTACCAGCTTGCATTCCTGGTAGGATGCAGGGTCACAGCAGGGCTTCTTTTTTTTTTCATTCAAAAAAATTACATTTCCTCCCCTTCTCCCAGTCTCTTCTGGATCCCCTCCACCCTTCCTCTTTCCCCCTGATTCCTTAAAAGACGGTATGGTACCCTGCCCTGTGGGAAGTCCAAGGCCCTCCACCCTCCATCCCGGCCTAGGTATGCATCCAAATAGACTAGGTTCCCAAAAAGATAATACATGCAGAAGAGATAGGTCCTAGTGTCATTATTGATGGCTTCTCAGTCTGCCCCCATTGGCAGCCACATTCAGAGAGTCCGGATTGATCATATGCTATTTCAGTCCCAGTCCAGATGGATTTGGTGAGCTCCCATTAGATCAGGCACACTGTCTCAGTGGGTAGACCAGCCTCTCCCAGTCCTGACTTCCTTGCTCATCTTCTCCCACCTTCCACTCTTTGTTTTTTTTTCTTTTTTCCCCATATTCTTTTATTTTTTCCATTAAAAAAATTTACATTTCCTCCCCTTCTCCCAGTCCCCTCTCGCTCCCCCTCCCTCCCGCTGCTTCCTTAAAAGAGGGCATGATGCCCAGCCCTGTGGGAAGTCCAAGGCCCTCCCCGCTCCATCCCGTCCTAGGAAGCTGTGCATCTAAATCGACTAGGTTCCCAAAAAGATAATACATGCAGAGGAGATAGGTCTTAGTGTCATTGTTGATAGCTTCTCATCCTTTGTTTATGGCTGGGGTCCACTAATGAGTGAGTACATACCATAATCGTCTTTTTGGGTTTGGGTTACCTCACTCAGGATAGCATTTTCTATTTCTATCCATTTGCATGCAAAATTCAAGATGTCATTGTTTTTTTTACCACTGAGTAGTATTCTAATGTGTATATATTCCACACTTTCTTGATCCATTCTTCCATTGAGGGGCACCTAGGTTGTTTCCAGGTTCTGGCTATTACAAACAATGCTGCTATGAACATAGTTGCATAAATGCTTTTGTAGTATGATTGGGCATCTCTTGGGTATATTCCCAAGAGTGGTATTTCTGGATCCTGAGGTAGGTTGATTCCCAATTTCCTGAGAAACCTCCACACTGATTTCCAAAGTGGTTGCACAAGTTTGCATTCCTACCAGTAATGGATGAGAGTTCCCCTTACTCCACATCCTCTCCAGCATAGGCAATCGTTGGTGTTTTTGATTTTAGCCATTCTGACAGGTGTAAGATGGTATCTCAAAGTTGTTTTGATTTACAGCAGGGCTTCTTAAAGGTGCCACATTTCTGTACACCATGAGCACCAGGAGTGCCTGAGAGATTGCTGTTGCTAGGTTCAGCTTTCTTAGACCCTAGATTTGGATATATATGCCTCCATATTGGATACCAAATGTAGGAGGCCTTTCTTTGTACTACCAGCTCCCAAACAATGACACAGAGACTTCTTACTAATTATAAAAGCTTGGCCTTAGCTTAGGTTTGTTACAAATTAGCTCTTAAATTAGCCCATTTATATTTATGCACATTCTGCCATGTGGTTCATTTCCTCTCCTCAGTGCTGTGCATCTGACTTCCTCTGTATCTGCTACTGAATTCCCCACCTCTCAGATTCTTCTCCTGAGTTCCTCTCTCTCCCCAGGAGTCCTTCCTATCCTCACCTGCCTGTCTATTGGCCATTCAGCTCTTTACCAAACCAATCAGAAGTGTCTTAGGCAGATGATGTAAAACAGACACATCTTCACAGTATATAAAAGATTATCCCACAACAGCAAAGGACACTGTCAATTGGACAAAACAATAGCTTACAAAATGGAAAATGATTTTTACCTACTCCATACCTGACAGAGTGCTGATCTCCAAAATATATAAATAACTTAATAAACTAGACACCAAAACAGAAACAATTCAATTAAAACATGGGGTACAGATCTAAACAGAGAATTATCAAGAGAATAATCTCTCAAATGTCTGAGAAACACTTAACGGAATGTTCAACATCCTTAGCTGTTAGGGAAATACAAATCAAAACAACTCTGACATTCTATGTTATACCTGTCAGAATCATTAAGATCAAAACCACAAGTGACAACTCATGTTGGAGAGGATGTGGAGCAAGATAAACACTTCTCTACTGCTTGTGGGAGTGAAAACTTGTACAGCCACTTTGGAAATCAATATGTTTATTTTTCAGAAAATTGGGAATCAATTTACCTCAAGACACAGCTATACCAATATTGGGTATATATCCAAAGTATGCTCAACCATACCACAAGGATTTTGCTCAGCTGTATTCATAGTAGCTTTATTTGTAATAATCAGAACCTGGAAACAACTTATGTTCCTCAACTGAAGAACGGGCAAGGAAAATGTGATACATTTACACAATGGATTATTGCTCAGCTTTAAAAACAATGACACCATGAAATTTACAGGCAAATGGATGAAACAAAAAAAACTATCCCAAGTGAGATAACCCAGACCTAGAAATGCAAACCTGGTATGTACTCACTTGTAAGTGGATATTAACTGTAAAGTAAAGGATAACCAAGCTACCATCCACAGACCCAGAGAAGCTAAGTAACAAGGAGGGTTCAAGAGATGATGCTTGGATATCCTTGGGCAGGAGAGATAGAATAGATTTCAAGGGTGTACTGGTGGTGGGTGGGAATGGGAACAGGAGTGATCAGGTCAGGTGAAGTGGAGGGAGAGAGTACTGGAAGAGGCGACTGGGGAAGGGGGGCATTTCAGGGTCAGATAGAAACCTAGTGCAATGGAAACTCCAAGGAATCTACAAGGGTGACTCCAGCTAAGAGTCCTAGCAATAGGAGATATGTAGCTTGAACTGGCCATCTCCTATACTCAGACATGACTTCCACAGGAGGGATTGGGACACCAACCCAGCCAAATAACCTTCAACTCACAATTTGTCCTACTTACAAGATGTGCTGGGGTAAAAGTGGCACAGAAATTGTGGGTATGGACAACCAATGACTGGTCCAGCTTGAGACCCATGCCACAAGAGGGAGCCCCCCCGACACTGCCTGGAGAAGCAGGACTCGGAGGATGGATAGCCCAGAGACCTAGGATAGAACCAAACATGACTGGCAAAAAAGGTCAATGTAATGATGCCTAAAGACATTCTGCTATACTCATAGCCTAGCCCAATTGTCATCAGAGAGGGTTCATCCAGCAACTGATGGAAACAGATACAGAGACCCACAGGCAAATATTAGGCAGAGCTAAGGGAGTCTTGTGGAAAATGGGAGGAAGGATTGTAGGAGTCAGACGGGTCAAGGCGCTATAAGAAAACCCACAGAATCAACTAAATTGGACCCATAGGGGCTTACAGAGACTGAACCACCAACAAGGGATCCTGTATGGCATTGACTTAGGCCATCTGCATATATATTATAGTTGTGTAGCTTGGTCTTCTTGTGGGACTCCTAACAATGGGCACAGGAGCTGTGTCTCTGACTCTGTTACCTGCTTTTGGGACCCTTTCCTCCTTCTGGGTTGCTTTGTCCAGCCTTAATAGGAGAGGAGATGCCTAGTCTTATTGCAACTTGATATTCATGGGATGCCTATCCTTTTTTAGTAGAAAAGGAGGAGGAGTGGATGGGAGGGGGTAAAGAAGAGGTGGGGAGGGAATGAGAAAAAGAAGAGGGAAAGAAGACTGTGATTTAATATAAAAATATATGTATAATTATATATATACACATGCATATAAAAACATTACAAATCTTAACAATGCAAACAGTTAATACACATCCTTCAACATTAACTCTGAATATTAATGGTCTGAATTATTCAATAAAAAGACACAAACTAACAGATTTGATGAAAAAACAGCATTCATGGATTTCTACCTGCAATAAACACACATCACCACCAAGAAAGACAATACCTTTGAGTAAAAAGATGGAAAATGACATTTCAAGGAAATTGAACTAGAAAACAAGCTGATATAGCTATTGTATTATTGGCAAAATGGGCTTCAAGCAAAGATGAAACAGAAAAGTTAAAGAAGGCCACTTCATGCTCATCAAAGGATTAATCCATGATGGGGTTATCAAAATTATATATATATATATGTTTACCAAACACAAGTATACCCAGCTTCATAAAAAAGAATAGCAGATATAAAGCCACAAATTCTCCCCAGGATGGTAGTTGTGGGGACTTCAATAACTCTCTCCTGTGATAAAATTAAACAAAGAAAGAGTGGAATTAAATGATATCATAAATCAAGCAGACCTAACAGAAGTCTACAAAAAACTCCACCCCAAGACTAAAGGATATACATTTTTTTTGTAGGAACACATGGAACATTCCATAAAAACCACATTTTAGGACATACATGCATAAACCTTATCCAATACAAAGAATTTAAATAAAATCCTGCATTTTTTGTGACTACAGTGGAATAAAGCTAGGTTATCAACAGCATAGAAATTGCTCAAAGTGTAAAACGTCATGGAAATTAAACAACATGCTATCGAATGTTAATTGAGTCACTGAAGAAATCAAAAAGGAAATAAAAAATAAAAATTGAATGAAAACAGTAACAACAACAAAATCTTTGGAACACACTAAAAGCAGTCCTAAACAGAATGTTTATAGTGCTAAATGCCTATGTCAAAAAATTTTAATACCATGTATTTGAGTAAATAGCTTAATGATGCACTTTAAGGCCTTAGAAAAATAAGAACAAATCAAATCCAAATTTATTTGATGGAAAAAATTAAGATCAGGGCAAAAATCAATGTAAATAAAGGCAAAATAATATATAGACTCAATAAAATGAAGAGTTAATTATTGAAAAGATAAAAAAATGACACATCCTTATCCAAATTAGTGAAAAAGAAAAAAGACAGAAATTAATAAAACTAGAGATAAAAAGTTAACAACAGTTATCAATGAAATACAAAACCATCATGGTGATGTTTCATAGAAACCTATATTTCACTCAATTGGAAACTCTAAAAGATATAAACAGTTTAAAATTGTGTTTGACCTACCCAAACTGAACCAAGATGAAATAAACAGACCTATACCCAGCGACTAGCTTGAAGCAGTAATTTAATTCTCCCAACCAAAACAATTCTAAGACAGGTGGATTCACTGTAGAATTCTACAAGATCCTTAAAGAAGAACTTCCACCAAGACTATTTAAATTATTCTACAAAATCATAATCAATGACTCTAAATTCTTAAGTTAGTATTACTATGTTAAAATTATGACACTACAAAAAGAAAGTTATAGACTGGTCTTCCTGATTAATATAGATTAAAAATCGCAATAAAATACTTACAAACTGAACTGAAGTTCACTTATTAAATTGTACATCACAATCAAGTTGGCTCTATTCTAGGAATAGAGTGATGGTCCAATATACATAAATCAATAAATGTGATTCACTAAATAAATTGATTCAAGGATGGAAATTACATGATTATCTCAATTGATGCAGAAAAGACCTTTGACAAAATGCAACATCCCTGTGGAGAAGCTAGGGGCAGAAGAAGCATACCTTAAATTATGTGTGACTAACTTCTAATGAATATTATCATAAATGGAGAAAAGTTTAAATCATTCCTATGAAGTTAAGAGAAAAGACAAAAGTAGCCACTGTTTCTGTTTCTGTTCAGTATGATGCTTAAGGTCTTAGTTAGAGCAATAAAATAACAGAAAGGAATAAAAAGGATAAAAGTAGGAAAAGAGGAAGTAAAAAAGTATCAGGTTTTGCAGATAATGTGATATTATACATAGGAGAAGACAAAAACTCCACCAAAAACACTGTAGCATCTTCAGTAAAGTTGTAGGACACAAAATTAATGCACAAACCCAGTAGAATTTCTATATATTAATGATAAACATAGCAAAAAGAAATCAATGAAACAATGCTGCTCATAGTAGCCATCAAAACTAAGATACCCCTTACTCCACATCCTCTCCAGCATAGGGAATCGTTGGTGTTTTTGATTTTGGCCATTCTGACAGGTGTAAGATGGTATCTCAAAGTTGTTTTGAACTGCATTTCCCTGATTGCTAAAGAAGTTGATCATGACCTTAAGTATCTTTTGGCCATTCGAACATCCTCTGTTGAGAATTCTCTATTCAGATCCTTACCCCATTTTTTAATTGGGGTATTTAGAATTTTAATGTCTAGTTTCTTGAGTTCTTTGTATATTTTGGAGATCAGACCTTTGTCTGATGTGGGGTCTGTGAAGATCTTCTCCCACTCAGTAGGTTGCCTTTTTGTCTTAATGACTGTGTCCTTTGCTTTACAGAAGCTTCTCAGTTTCAGGAGGTCCCATTTGTTCATTGTTGCTCTTATTTTCCATGCCCTTGGGGTTTTACATAAGAACTGGTCTCCAGTGCCCATGTACTGCAGACTACTTCCCACTTTTTCTTCTATCATGTTCAGTGTGGTTAGATTTATGTTGAGGTCTTTAATCCATTTGGACTTGAGTTTTGTGCAGGGTGACAGATAAGGGTCTAATTTCATTCTCCTACACGTTGACATCCAGTTATGCCAGCACCATTTGTTGAAGATGCTTTCATTCTTCCATTGTATAATTTTAGCCTCTTTGT
>PVIU01023256.1:0-27781 GCA_004026605.1 Ondatra zibethicus | reverse complement strand
TCTGGTGTCTTCTTCAATTTCTTTCTTCAGAGATTTAAAGTTCTTGTCATACAAGTCTTCCACTTGTTTGGTTAGAGTTACTCCGAGGTATTTTATGCCATTTGTGGCTATTGTGAAGGGTGTTGATTCTCTGATTTCTTCCTCAGTCCTTTTATCATCTGTGTACAGGAGGGCTACTGATTTTTTTGAGTTAATCTTGTATCCTGCTACCTTGCTAAATGTGTTTATGAGTTGTAGAAGTTACTTGGTAAAATTTTTGGGATCATTTATGTAAACTATCATATCATCAGCAAACAGTGAGAGTTTGACTTCTTTTCCAATTTGCATCCCCTTGATCTCTCTTTGGTGTCTTATTGCTCTAGCTTGGACCTCAAGAACTATATTGAATAGGTATGGAGAGAGAGGACAACCTTGTCTTGTTCCTGATTTCAGTGGAATTGCTGGGAGTTTCTCTCCATTTAGTTTGATGTTGGCTGTTGGCTTGCTGTATATTGCACTAATTATGTTTAGGTATGTTCCTTGTATCCCTGCTTTCTCCAAGACTTTTATCATGAAGGGATGTTGTATTTTGTCAAACGCTTTTTCGGCATCTAATGAGATGATCATGTGGTTTTTATTTTTTAGCTTGTTTATATGATGGATTACGTTGACAGATTTTCGCATGTTGAACCATCCCTGCATCTGTGGGATGAAGCCGACTTGGTCATGGTGGATGATGGTTCTGATGTGTTCTTGGATTCTATTTGCTAGTATTTTATTTAGTATTTTTGCATCAATTTTCATGAGTGAGATTGGTCTGTAATTCTCTTTCTTACTATTGTCTTTCTGTGGTTTGGGTATCAGGGTAATTATAGCCTCATAAAAAGAGTTTGGCAATGTTCCCTCTGTTTCTATTGTGTGGAATAATTTGATGAGTATTGGTATTAGTTCTTCTTTGAAAGTCTTTTAGAATTCTGAGTTGAAACCATCTGGTCCTGGGCTTTTTTTGGTTGGGAGACTTTTGATGACTGTTTCTATTTCTTCAGCAGTTATAGGTCTAAAACAGACTGTTTTAAAGCCAAAGCAATGGGGCCAGGTGATAGAAGCACACACCTTTAATCCCAGCACAAGAGGAGGCAGAGACAGGCAGATCTCTGAGTTCTAGGCCTGCTGCTTGTCTACAGAATGAGTTCCAGGACAGGCTCCAAAGCTAAGGAGAAACCCTGTCTCAAAAATACAAAACAAACAAACAAAATACCCCAAAACAAACAAACAAACAAAAACATGTTTAAGCTGGGCATGGTGGTATATGTCTGTAATCTTATCAGCATCTGGAAACTGTGGCAGGAGGATTCCAAATTTGAGGCCAGATTTGGCTTCAGTCATGGCAATCTAGTAAAACTGTCTCAAAAGTTTTAAAAGTTCATGCCTGACTAGAGTACATATCAGTTCTTTGATTAACCCTCATCAGAGAAGCTTCTTTTTGTAACGACCCACAGGTGGACAATGTGCAGAGACTTCGGCACACTTAGTCCTAAATGGCTGTCTTCATCAAAGCTCAGGAAAGATTCTAAGCCAGAGGTTCTGGATGACTCCAAGGAAACTGTCTTGCAGATATAACAGGACTGGTGAGCTTACTAATTCATAGAGACTATGGCAGCACACACAAGACATGATTCAAGCCAGATGGGGTCCCAGGACTGAGATGGGGAAGTGGATTTGGGTCCACCCCTAACCAAGAAGTCACCTGCAATTGAAACCTACTGGGAAAGAAAAGTCATTTTCCAGTGGAGTCCCACTGGGTATATCAACCACACTCTATGTTTTCTAACTGTGCCATATCCAATCCCTGTTCTCAGATTTTTTTTCTTTTTTTGAGGTTTTTTTGAGACATGTTTTCTCTGTGTAGCTCCAGCTAGGCTGGAACTTATAAGCTTTTTTATTGATCTTGTTTTTCAAGACAGGTTTATCTGTGTATCAGTCCTGGATGTCCTGGAATTCCCTTTGTAGACCATGCTGTCCTCAAACTCACAGAGATCTGCCTGCCTCTGCCTCCCAAGTGCTGGGATTAAGGAATGGGCTACCACACCCAGCTCAGATTCTTTTAAGAGTGCATTCTTGGGCTGGCAAGGTGATGCAGTGGGTAAAAGTGCTTGCTATGAGTCTGACCTGAGTTGGTGCCTCAGATCCTACAGTGGAAGGAAAGAATCGACTAAAGTTGTCTTCTGACCTCCACTGGCATTGTGGTTATCCCCCCCCCCCCCCATACATGCATTGTGACAATGAAAGCTGAATTTCTGTAGACTAAGTATTTCTAATTACTTGCACCTAACTTTGCTACTAAAAGAGCCCAGTTTCCTGTGTTAGCATATAGCAGTCTCCCTCCAGCTCCTTCACAGGGGAACTGGTTTAGTTTTCTGGGGTTGAGTGATTTGACCAATGCCCTTCAGATATTAAAGGAGGAAACTGATGTACATTCCAGGTCTGCCACCTAGGGGCTATGCTCTGAGAGACAGTACTTATCAGGTTCTAGGTTGTAAGCATTATACTTCCCCAAACTCCTTGGCACTAAACATCTCTCCATCTGGGATCTTTTTTGTTTCTTTGAGACAGGGTTTCTCTGTAGCTTTGGATCCTGTCCTAGAACTTGCTCTGTAGACTAGGCTGATCTACCTACCTGTCTCTGCCTCCCGAGTGCTGGTATTAAAGACATGCACCACCACTGCCTGGCTCATCCGGGATCTTTAGATACTTGACTTTCATAGTATACCAGCTGACAGATCAGCTGTATGATTGCTTCATTCTCCTGAACTCTGTGTGTCCATCTTACTCATTTAGAGATGTGGATTTGCAATGGAAGCTCCACCCCAGTCTCTTGGATAATGCAGTTTTTTTCTAAGCTTTTCACCACCAGTGGTGTAAAAAACACTTTCTTTTAAGCAGAGAAGAATTTGTGTATTCACCACTCCAGTCATTGCTCCTCTACAGACTTGAGTCTGTTCTCTTGGGAATCCGTGGTATGTATCTAAATGTAGGATAATGCAAGCACTCCCATATTCCAGGTGGTTGCCAGATGTATACTAGGCCGGGAAAGTTCCTTCATTTGACCTATTCAGCTGGGCTGTAGGGTATAAATTTTAGACATGGAACAGAAGTGTGTTGAGCAGGGGGCAGAAAGTGGGACATATTCTTAATTCACTGTTCTTAAGCAGCTCTGGGCTTTGATATCTAAGGGGGAAGATCAGCCTGGAGCTCTATATTTGTTTTTATTGGTTAAATAAAACAAAGAGAACTTAAAGCATGGTTCTCTTTGTTTTCCTAGCTGGAAACCTTGAAGATGATATATTGAGTCTGCATCTGATATTTAGGAAGAGAGCCTGGCTTTTGTATTTAGTAATAATTGACATGTAAGAAGACATGCAAGTGTGCTGTTTTTAATCATTCACAATTCCTTGTCCCTTGCTATAATCCATGTAGCTAATGTTTATTCAAAGATCTGCTACCACCAAGAGACAAAGTGTATCAGGCCTCTCTGAAAGTGTGTGACAGTTCCACCCATCGGGAAGCAGGTTTTCTCAGGCTTTCTGCAAGGCATTCGTTCCCTAAGTCACCTACTGCAATCATGTAATAAAACACTGCTTTCACTTTCATCCTCCTGCCAAGAATCTTTAGAGTCCTGACACCGTTCAAAATTCCCCTATACATGCTAGCTGCCTGCGCCATTTAAGAACTCTATTCACACATGGGTTAAACCCACCATTATAAAAAAATCTGTTATCAAAGTTCCTTCTTGCCACATAGCCAGGTTGTCTTATATTTGTCCGTTTTACTCCCTAACCCAAACCCTTTTTCTCTTGCTTTCCCAATCTAAAGGGTAGCATCCCATTGAAGTGTTAGTCTAATTAATCTTAATCAATAAAAACCAGGAGTCAGAAATCAGGGTAAAAACCTGGAAGATCAAAGAACTAGGAGTAACTACTGGTTGCTTCCTTCCTGTCTCTCCCAAAAGGGCTCAGATCCTGTCTGCACCCTCCTTACCACCTCCCATCTCCACCTCCTGAGTGCAGGGATTAGAGGTATGCGCCACCACTGCCAGGCTTCTGGACTAGCTCCACCATCTGATCTTCAGGCAAGCTTTATTTATCAGAACACAAAATATTGCACCATATCCTTCCTCTGCCTCATGATTGGCCAAACTAGAAAATGTGTTTTTACCTCTACACAGAAATCCCCTCTAGTTGACCATAATGCATGCCTGTGAACTCAAGGCCAATCTGCACTACCTACACTTTGTTCCAAAAAAACCCAAAATACGAAAGATTGTGGTTCATTAAAGCCCTGAGCTAGCATGAGCCCTTTTCCTGATGTGTGGTGTAGTGTGTCGTTGACCTGTAAAAACAATGAAGAACATAGGATTAGTTGTTCTTAAACAGCTTCTTTCTTACTATTTGATTGTTTGGACATTTTAACAAGTTACAGGACTTTTTCTAGTGCATGGCCTTCAATGGTTTCTTATAACCAAGTTTTACCCCTTCTGTATTTTTATGTCTGTGCATAAATTTTGATCATACACCAGATGTTAAATGTTTGATGGTGGTGGTATGCACTTTTAATCCCAGCAGTGGGTTAAACAGAGAAGCCATGTTTAGGGGGAAAAAGATTTGTTTATTATGAAGTTTTGATTTAACCTTTTTATTGTGTGTAATGTATAAAGTGATATGTGATTATCATAGAAGAATAAAACAACCCAGAAAAAAAATGAATTCCAGAATTAATTGTTGCTACTTTTAGCTAGGCCTTAATCATGACTCTGAAAGAACTGTTAGAATTTTATAAATTCTTTTGCAGGGCTAGTTGTAAAAGCATTGAGCGTTGGGATGAGTGCATTGGGCTGTGAACACTAAAGCAGCTGCTACTGCCCTGCTCTCTCTGTGCTCCCTTCCATTCAGTGTGCTGGGGGTTTGGGTGTGAAAGGGTCACATTCATCTCTCAATTGAAGTCCAGTTCTAGAGTTAAGCAAGTTCATTGCTTATCCTGCTGTTCACTTCTTTGTTTCTAAGTATATTTTTTGTTCCTTTTGGAGTGGTTAAGGTTTCATTGAGATACTTTTTAAGGAACTGTTGGGTTTTTGATGTTGTTTTGTTGTTGTTTTTCGAGACAGGGTTTCTTTGTAGCTTTTTGGAGCTTGTCCTGGAAATAGCTCTTGTAGACCAGGCTGGCCTTGAACTCACAAAGATCTGCTGGGATTAAAGGCGTGTGCCACCACCGCCTAGCATTTTAATTATTTTTTATTTTATGTGCATTGGTGTTTTGCCATGGGTGTCAGGTTCCCTGGAACTGAAGTTACAGACAGTTGTGAGCTGTATTGTGGGTGCTGTGAATTGAACCCAGGTCCTCTGGAAGAACAGTCAGTGCTCTCAACCACTAAGCCATCTCCCCAGCCCCCACACATTGATTTACATGGCTTCTTGGGTCTTGTATTTTCCTTTAAGCACTGTGCTGACTAAGCCATCTCTGCAGGCTCATCTTTTTCTCTTCTTTTTGTTGTTTTGTTTGTTTGTTTTGAGACAGGGTCTCTCTACATAGCCCTGGTGTCCTGGAACTCACTGTGTAATCCAGACTGGCCTCAAATTCAGAGAGATCCTCCTGCATCTGCCTCTGCCTCCTGAGTGCTGGGGATTGAAGGTGTGTGTTACCACACCCAGCCCACCTCTCACAAAGATCTCCTTATCTTAGGCTGTGTGAAACCATCCTCCAAGGAGAATACAGTAAGAACTGCCTTTGTTAAGAGACAGTGGGTAGAGTGAGTGAGGTGAAAGGATAGTGTAGAAAAGGTGAATTTCCGGGAAATCAGCCTCATAAGGAGGCAGCTCCGGTGCGTGTCTTGTTCCTTGTTTTAAGTATGCAGTGCTTCCTGAGTTTGCAAGTCAGCCATGAGCAAGGCCTTGCTAAGCCTCGCCCATTTCAGTTTTAGTTCGTGCGCTGCTGAAGGGAAGAATCTAGCTTTTAAAATTAAGCAGAAAAGTAATAGCCCTTTGTATTTTCATTTGTTCACTAAAATATAAGCTGACGAATGAGATTTTGTTATACCTTTTAGGTGATTCATCAGTAAGGAGAAAGTTATAACACCAGCGTGGCCGATTCCTGCCTGCAAGGTGTGCTGTGAGCCACATGATGCGCGGATAATGTTTGAAGTGTGTTTTTCTAACTCTTTAACACTAAATCACTGACATGGTTGCTGATTTTATTTCAAAAACCACTTTTATTCGAGTTAGGTGAATGTGAAAACCAGAAATAGATTTATTACTAAATTTATTTCATCCCAGACCCCCGAGACTAAGCAGTGTTTAGCTTAGAAAAAGTTTCATCTTACTTTATCGGTCCAGTGTGATCCTTCAGGAGCTATAGTGTTACACAGCATAAAAAGTTTTGTCCAGTGAATCTTCCCTTAATCACTTGTTTAATATATTGGGGGAAATAGTTAAAGATAACTAGGCACAATGTAATGTAATTTCCTTTCCTCCCTCCCCTCCCCCTCCCCCTCCCCCCTCTCCCTCCCTCCCTCCTTTCCTTTCCTTTCCTTTCCTTTCCTTTCCTTTCCTTTCCTTTCCTTTCCTTTCCTTTCCTTTCCTTTCCTTTCCTTTCCTTTCCTTTCCTTTCCTTTCCTTTCCTTTCCTCTTTTTTACCAGAAGAGAGAAAAATTACACGATGAAGAAGAAAGAAAAAGTGCCTGGGTTAGCCAAGAGAGACAGAGGACCCTGGATAGACTTAGAACATTTAAGCAGGTAATAGACACACTCGATTGGTTTTTTTCACTGCTTTTCAGAGAGAGCCATAGTATAGCCCTATTATAAGATTTCCATTTAAAATTACTCCAATCTTAGTAGTTTGATCGGTTCCCTTTCTTGTGGCTGAGTCTGACAGTAGTATTCTTCTGACCCCCGGTATGCTGCTTCAGGAGTGTCAAGAATGGAGAGAGTAGAGTGTCAAGAAAGCCTGGATTCTTTTGAATTAAAAAATGTTGATATCACGAACTTTATTGCACTCTTCCCCTTCTGTCATAAAATTGTTACCAGGCATTTTTTAAAGTGCCTTGTAACCCCCTAAAGTTTTTAACTTTTTTTTATATAAGTATTTGAAAATAAACTGTAATAGTTTCTTAGTTTCCTACTACGTACCAGTATATATATTTGATCCTGTTTGTCTTGAGTTTTATATACTATTTTTTTCCATTGAAGACTTAAAGTCATTTGACTGGTTTTCTTGTTTGTGTTGTATATGGTTTGGCCATAGCCTTGGCTAAACTGGAATGTGTATAGACCAGGCTAGCCTTAAACACATAGCTGTCCATCTGTCTCTTAGATGCTTGGATTAAAGGCAAGTGCACCACCAGGCCACCTGAATGTGGCATTGTTAAGCACCTGGGTAAGAGGGAAGAAGGGTTTGATAGTTTAAGGGGTGGTGATAATTGTTTAAAGGTATTGAAAGGTTAGGCAAAGGTTTTCTAGTTTTTCTGTTGTCTTTTTTCTTGTCCCTTGGAAAAAGTCAGAAAAGAGCCAAAATAATAACATTCTGTTACAGGGAGAAATAACTAAGCATTTGTTGGCAAATTATTTTAGAGGTACCCCGGGCAAGTCATCCTTAAATCAACAAGATTAAGAGTGGCTCATGCGAGAAGAAAAAGCACAGCAAGTCCTGGGCCCTGTGAGGAACAGTGTGACTCTCTACCAAGAGAGCTACAGGGAGAGAAGACTGAAGTGGGAGAAGGAAGAAGCAAGCTTGGGTCTTCACAGACAGCAGAACCCCAGAGCCTTGTCCATCTTGAAGACACTTCATCAGTACAACTTGAAGACACTTCATTACCTCCCAATGCTGTTACCTCTGAACTGCCTCCTCCCTCATCACTTCCACTTTTGACTAGTAATGACCTCAAACCATCTTCTGCTGCAGCAGATCCACTTTCACCCCCTCTTCCTCCAACACCACCCCCGCCCCCTCCCCCTCCACCCCCGCCTCCACCTCTGCCTGTTGCAAAGGACAATGGTGCCACCACCACTTCAGAGACACTGGAGAAAGATACACTTAGAAAGGAGGGCAGTGAGAAGAGGATCCCAAAGTCAGCCAGTGCCCCCTCAGCGCAGCTCTTCGATAGCAGCCAGCTGGTCAGTGCCAGGAAGAAGCTCCGGAAGACAGCTGACGGTTTGCAGAGGAGGAGAGGTGAGTGAGTTCCTCTGTTGCAAAGCCTAAAAGATTGCTCTTGGACGTTATATGATAGCAAACAGGCAGTCAGGGTCACAGCAGAGGAGAATTCTTACGAACTCAGCAATTGTTTACAAATTTATACCTTTTCTTGAGCATGTTTTTTTGTTTTGATTTCTTTCTTTTTTGTTTGTTTGTTTTTTTTTTTAAGACAGGGTTTCTCTGTAGCTTTGGAGCCTGTCCCGGAACTAACTAGCTCTTATAGACCAGGCTGGCCTCGATCTTACAGAGATCTGCCTGCCTCCCAAGAGCTGGGATTAAAGGTGTGAACCACCACTCCCCAGCTACACAGGTTTTTAAAATATCCAAGTGACATTTGACCTATTTGTTAGGTAGTACTTTTTATGTGAGGAAAAACAAATCTGACTTTTAACTTGAATGGTAAACTGTTCTGACTGGGGAGTCTGGCTTAGCGGTGGAGCCTCATGTGCTATTGATGATGACAATGATATCATTTGTAAGAAAGGGTACGAAGCCATTAACAAGATCATATATTTGGTCACAGTTTAGTATTGAAGACTTAAGAGTGTTCTTCATATAAAAAGACAAAGAAGAGCAGGAAGGTCTGTGCAACTTACCACATGTCCAGTATGCCTCAATAAAGTTAGCTCTAAGTAACATACCTTTTTTGCTTTTGAGGGACTTTCAGTTTGCATGAGGCAAATAATACAGAGCATCTTGCTATTACATATTAACCTGAGAATATTTTGTAAAATACTTCATACCACAATCTGAATAGATCTCATGTGAAATAACTAAATGAAAAAGCACAGCGACAATGAATTGACATTAAATTGTGTGTGTGTGGTGGGGGGACTGTGGGGTGTGTTAGTGTTAGATGCATATGTACTCAGTTTTTCATGTTGAGCCAGTCAATTTGAGTATCTTACTCAACTGCTCTCTGCCTTACTTTTTGAGACAGGGTCTCTCACTGAACCTGGAGGTCACCACTTCAGCTTGCCTAGCTAGCCAGTAGCCCCACATCAGCCCCATTAGGCTCCACCTGTCACCATGCCCCTCCCAAGTATATTACAGGGATGCATCACTGTGTCCAGCTTTTATGTGGATGCTGGGAATTTGAACTCAGATCCTCATCTTCCAACTCCATTTTTTTTTTTAAAGCTAGGTGGTAGCAGCACACGCCTTTAATCCCAGCACTCAGGAAGCAGAGGCAGGCAGATTTTCATGAGTTCAAGGCTAGCTTGGCCTACAGAGCAAGTTTCTGGACAACCAGGGATATACACAGAGATACCCTATCTTGAAAACAAATGAATAAATAAACTAATTAAAAATTAACCAATCACTGTCTTACCTTGGGCTCGTGGTGGGTGCAATATGGGGGTCCTTTGGGAATCTCAGCTATCATATCAAGGCCATCTCCCCACTTGTATTAAAGGTCACAAAGTTTGACTAACTCTGTTTGTTTTGTTTTCCAAAGTGAGTTCGCCCATGGATGAGGTGTTAGCATCTTTGAAGCGTGGTAGTTTTCATCTGAAAAAGGTTGAACAGCGGACTCTGCCTCCTTTTCCTGATGAAGATGATAGTAACAATATCTTGGCGCAAATAAGGAAAGGGGTAAAATTGAAGAAGGTTCAGAAGGAAGTTCTGAGAGAATCCTTCACACTTCTGCCTGATACAGACCCTTTGACACGGAGCATCCATGAAGCTCTAAGAAGAATTAAAGAAGCATCCCCAGAGTCAGAGGACGAGGAGGAGTCTTTACCTTGCACAGACTGGGAGAACTAGCAGGTAAATGACCTGTCTTCAGCAGCATTTGCCAACGATCCAGCTGTAGCAGGTCTTGTTCTCTGTGGCCTGTTCGTCATACGACTCAGCTATGGTGTGGCTAATATGTGCGTTCCAGGTTTAACTCAGAAACATTACCATCTTTACCTGGATATATGATTTGCTTAGTGCCTTTTTCTTTCTTTTCTTTTTTAAATTCTGTCCCTTTATTCAGCAGTCTCTCTTTTGATGTTGAGTGGGTATGCTTCTAGAGGCCGCATTCTGTGTTACTGGTTTATCTTTGTATCATTGTTGCAAATGTTTCTTTCCTGTATGTGCCTTCCAGGGTAGGGTCTGTCTGTATTCAGGGTGATCTGGAACTCTTTGTGACTCTCTAGCCATCATGGTATGTGCTGCACCTGGCAAGGAAAATGCTTTGCTTTTTACATTTGTTTTTAATTGTACGTATTTGTGTGTGTCTGCAGAGGATTTGTGTACATGTGTGCGATAACCAAAGAGACCAGAAAAGAACATTAGATCCACTTTGAGATTTAGTCACAGGCAGTCGTGATCCCCCCCAACAGTGTGCTAGGAATCCATTTCAGGTCCTCTTGCAGGGTGCCAAGAGTTCTTAGTCATTAAGCCATTTCTTCAGCCCCAGAAAGCACTTTTAAAGGGCAGTGGCTATGTAAATGCTATGCAGCAGGTCATTTTTTATCTTGCTCATTAAAACAATCTACAATATAGTTATAGTCCAAGAAAAGAGGTAGTCTTATTTGTATCTTGAACAGATTTTTAAACTTTTTTTTAAAAGATTTTTTCAGCCTTTTTAACTGAACTACTTAAATTAGGCATATTAAATTTTGATCATTTAGCTGCCTGTAATTACATAGCTTTCTAAATACTTAAAATGTTCAGTCACACTACTGTTTCTTTGTTGTCTATAATAAGCAGCTACATTTATAAATATGAACACTTGAGTCCTGCACAGTAAGATTGTATTTGGTTACATATATGTATTCTAATATTTGCAGTCTGCTGCTTGCTTGCATATCTCTTTTTTTTTTTTTTTAAATGGGGTCTCACCATGCAGCTTTAGCTGGTCTAGAACTGGATAGATAGGTCAGGCTAGTCTTGCCTCTGTCTCCCTGAGTGCTGGAATTATAAAGGTGCATGCCACCAAGCCCTCTGCTGCTTTTAAATGGCACAAATTACACTATGTTGAAAAGAATAAAGTGGTTATGGCATATGCTGTAAGTTATGCAGCGGTTTCAGCAAAGTGTATAGAGCATGTAACATGTTCTGTTCTCTGATAGACTATGATATTTAGCAAAAGAGGAAGACTTAACTAGACTTGGCTGTGCAGTTCTGCAATACTCAGGCAATGATCAGGAAGTAGAGGCAGGAGGATAATGACTTTAAGGACAGTTATGATTGCATATTAAAACAGTAAAGCAGACCCTCCAAAAGGGAACACTCTAGAGGGGGTATATACAAGATAGCTTATTTCTTAAAGCCGGGTATGCTGGCATACACCTTCAATCCCAGTATCAGCGGCAGATGCATGAGGATCTGTGTGAGTTCAGTCCAGCTTGGTCCAGGACAGCCCAGAATACAGAAAGACCCCATCTCAGGGGTGTGGCTGGGGGAGAGCTTATTTGTAAATGATTTTCTAGCAGAGATATATCCAGGATAATTACCTTTGGATGGGAGGGTATGCAGTGATCCCTGATCATGTATGAGCTTAAGAATAGCCTAATGAATTACTAAAAAGTGGATTCCTGTCTTTGACTCTGAATTTAAATGGATATTTAATGTATACGTAAGCACACATGGATTTTGAAGACTTGGCACAGTAAAATATGAATTGGCCAAATAAAGAGTTAATATTAAAAGTACCTCCACCTTTGCCTGTGAGCCTAGGAAATGAGGAAATGTCAGGCACATCTTTCCATGGCTCTGTCTCAAACTTCAAAGGTACGGTTTCTATCAGTCTCTATAATACGTGTTGACTCTGATTGGCCTTTTCCTTTACTGCTGTTCTGTGCAGTGATGTTCAGTCATCTTGCTTACTTTATAGGTAAACATTGGTCTTTATTTTTCTCTAAGAAATGTAAAGGAGTATAATAAATATCAGTATATCTGATAGGCTATATTCAGATTCATGTCGTCTTCCAAGGGCCTTTCCCACAGCAGATACTTGCACATTATCTCCCTCTTTACAGTTCTTGTCCCTCTGTGTTGTCTCCTGCTTGTAGCTTCCCTCCCTTACCCGGCCTCGCCCAGTCACCATCCCTTCACTGCAGCAGCTCAGGGCAGCATTTCCGTGCTTGTCTTCTCCACCCACTAGGTCTTGCCTGACACACGACAGGACAGCATTGTGTTGTCTAACTCAGCTGAAGTGGATCCGTGTGTCTGGGCACTGGTTGGAGAGAGTGTAAGGGACTGATAGTTCTTCAGTGTTGAAAGAAAACCAGGAAACACTCAGCAGATGTATGACCTGGAATCTTCCAAGTTGCTTTTAAAAGATAAATGTATGCTCTCCACCATCCTTGTGTGAGGCCCCGGCAGACAGCTGTGGCTCACAGCAGCCCTATGCAGCTCTCTTAAGCACGAGGGAAAGGAATACCTTTCGCAAATTTGTAACAATGGAAAGAGATGCGAGGCATAAATGTCTTTTCAAGAAAACTGATGGTCCTGTTTCAAAGGTAAAAAGGGCATATGTGAAATTGATTTTTACTAAATTTTATATGACAAAATGGTACCTTTCAATATACAGTTGCCATAAAGTTGTGAAATAGTTTACCTCTGTGCACTTAGCGTCTTTAGGTACCTTAAAGGCTTTCAAACCCAGGCTTTGATTCTAAGTCAGTCTTTATGTTGTATTTCCTAATAGTGAATCAGCCTATCAAAACAAAAATGTTCTTATTGGAAAACGATTTTGTTTGAGCTTTTTAATCTAAAAACTAGAAGATATTTTCTCACTCACACTAGCTGTGTTTCAAGTCCTCAGTACCATGTGTAGCTTCATGAGTAGAAAACACAGAACTATAATATAGAACATCATGCTTTTTTCTCCCATCTATATAAAGAATAAAGGTCTGAGGGAACAAGCATATACCTACCCGTAAGAGGCATTTTATTCTAACACATTGTGTTATTTTCTTTACATACAGGTGACTTAACACAAAGAAGAAAAATACCCACGGATGAAGACTGGTTCTGATTCTTTTGGGAAGAAGTTTAAGCTCTTGGTCCCAAAATTGAATTTCATTAGTTGCTGAGTATACTGGCAAAGCGGTATGAAAAAAAGAAGCACAATTGGAGGATATTACTGTTCAGTCACTCTCACTGGTAGCAGCGGTGTCAGTTTTCTATGTGCAATGTTCCTGACTGCCTTGTGAAGGCCTCCTGGAAACAGACGGCTGCTCCTTACACACCTCTTCCCGCCCACCCTTTCACAGCCTCATAGTGGCCAATTACACTAGGGGTCACCATGAATTAGAAGAACCCTGGGTTGGCAGAGTTCTGCTGTGTGAGCTGCTTTGGGAGTCATCTTTCAGTGCACCGAGAAGAATCTGCTGAAGCTCAGCTGCTTCCACATCAGCTTCTAGAAATAGAGTGACATGCTAAAGAAGACATTTATCATGGTAGTCACAGTCAGGATTGAAAAGAAAACAACATGGAACACACTTAAAAATCCCCACATTTTTTCATCTCCAGAGATGTTCAGTGTCTGAGAAGCCAATGGAGATATACCTAGTAATGTGTGCACCAAAACACAACACATTTAATAAGGCATATTTTTAAGAGGCCACAGTCTTACATTTTGTAAGAATTTGAAGTTAAAATTTCCATGCTTTTAAAATAGCATTTCATAATTCTGAATTTAGAATAGTTTGAATTTTATGTGCACCCTGTTTATGAGAAGCAGTTCTTTGTAATTTGATAATGTTTCAAATTATTTTTAGTCTTTGTTTGAACTACTGCTTGATTACTATAACTCATGACTTTCCTATTGAGAATCAAAAGTCAGGATTCAACAGTAGGGTTACAGATGACAACTGTTTGTATCATGCACCAGTTTTAAGGTTTTATTGTTATGATCCATGGTGAAGAGCATGTATTCAGTAAAGGTCCAGAAGGAGCCATTCCTGAAAACCTGCAGCTGGCATTTCACTATTTTCTTATGCTTTGGATAGAACATTAGGATAGCATTCATTGCTGTCACTAAATCTTGAAACTTACATAGTTGTAATGCTGACCTAGCTGTATCGTACAGGGTCCATTTGTGAATGGAGCTGTCATGGATTGTCAGTGGGATTATGTGGACCTGCTTGAAAGTAGATATGCTGGCCCCAGTTTAGAGCACGGCATAGTGTGTGCTAATGATGGAGACAGAGCTTGGCTTATAATGAGGAATTGAAATACCAAAAAGAACTTCATTCCTAGAGAGTTCTTCCCCAGCTTAGCCCAGAAACCACCCTGAAGTGAGAGTACGTCATTGTCCACAAATGGCTTCCTCCAGAAACACAGCTTTTCTTCTTGTCATTCTTGAGAGATATTTTTAATTATGAAAAAAAATTCTGGTAACAGCTTAAAGTAAACCAAATCTTTGCACTTAAATATTCGTAGCATGTTTATTGATGAGACTGGGAGCTTTTGTAACCTTTTATATATTGGTTTTAGTCCTAGCATAATTCCCACATCTTGTCCAGAAGAATTAAAACAGCTCTGATATACAAACCTCATCCCAGGATGATGTATGGGTCCTTCATACCCAGAGAGTCATTGGCTAGATAAAAATATCTGAAAAATTGCAAAGTTTACAAACTTAGTAAAAGTCACCCATCATTTATGCACTTCTAATATTAAAAGATCCCTGTATCAGTATTCTACACATCTAGTTTTTTCACTTTTAACATTAATTTTAACTGATTTATTTTGTGTGCATTGGTGTGAAGGTGATAAATTCCCTGGAACAAGTTATAGACAGTTGTGAGCTACCATGTAGGTGCTGGGAATTGAACTCAGGTCCTCTGGAAGAGCAGCCATTGCTGTTAACCACTGAGCCATCTCCCTACCTTTTGTTTTACTTTTGATACTGGTCTTGCTCTGGAGCCCTGGCTGACCTGAGACTTGCTGTGCAGACTCGTCCTGCCTCTGTCCTTCCAGTGCTAGGTAGGACTGCAGCTGGGTACCAAGATAAGGTTGGCTGCGGTTTTGTTTTTGTGGGTTTTTTTCTCTTTCCTGTTTTTAAGGTTTCATTTTTTAAAAAATTATTTTAAGTATGTATGTCCAAGAGGCTCTTGCCTGGAGCTAGATTTACAGACACCCCTACCACCACCGCCACCACCACACATACACCCACACATGGTTGCTGGGAATCAAACTTGGATCCTCTGAAGGAACAGTGCATGCTATTAATCCCTCAGCTAACTGTACAACCCATTTTTTTTTAACTTTAGGAAAATATGGACTATAACATTAAATTAACAACACCTTTTGGGTGGGAAAGCAGGGATCACGAGCAGCTCTCAGTACATCCTGTCTTAGCTCTCCAGGAATGACTTCATTCTCGACAATCCATGGCTACAGCACGGAGCCTTCAGCCCATGTTTAATGCCGCTTTCTCTGTCTCAGGTTTTGTGTGGTTCAGAGTAGAGTTCAAGACCTTATGTTCCATCAGTAGTGTTGCTTCCAAACCTCCAAGGAAAGATTTCTACTTAAAGAATTATGCCATTGGAGTTTTTACAGTAACACAAAGTACTTAGCATACAGGTGTTCAAGAAATCACTAGATGAGTCCGTATTAGTTTAAAGTGGATTTAGAGCCCCAGAAAACTGATAATAAGCATAGCATGGTGGGTTGTTTTTTCTTCCTCTATCTTAGTTTCCTAAACAATAATAAACGGTCCTTAATAAAACAAGGACCCTTGGCTTAGTGTTTGGATGAAGTCAGTGGACCCGAAGTGATGAGCTCTGGCCTTCACAGTGCATTCATATGTTTAGTTGTCAGTCAGTGTTCCCAATTCCATCTGCTTGTACAGCTAGACTCCTGCTGTCATTCCCTATCCACAGACCCTGCTTGTTTGTGCTGTTCCCAAATATGGTATAGTTAATAGATCACTTGGGGACATTAATGTTCATACTTGAATGTCAAGTTCAAATATTCCCTCAGTACAACCAAAATTGTGTCTAATAGTCAATGTAGTATGTATAGAAAAGGATGTCTCATGAGTTAAATCCTAATTGTATTTTAGCATAAGAAAGTGCTGGAGAATAAGGACTTCTAGGGGATATGCAATGCCCTTTATAGGGGCTATTGAGTATAAAGAGTGCTTTATAGGGGTATGGAGTTCATTAAAAACAATCATTCTAGGTGTTCATTGTGCACTCAGACTTTTTTTTTTTCTTTTCCTAAGACAGGGTTTCTCTGTATAGCCCTGGCTGTCCTGGAACTCAGTAGAATCAGGCTGGCCTTGAACTCAGGGATCCACCTGTCTACCTTTTAAGAGTGCTGGGACTAAAGGTGTGTTTCACAACACATGATACAAATCCCATTTTTAAAAACATAGTGGTGTGGCGGCCTTTCCTATAATGAACACTTGGTGGAGTGTGTGTGCCCCCAGTATATCCTAGAATGTGCTAATTGCACAGTGCATCATAGAAACCACACACTAAGAATCTAAAGCCCAGTGGGATGCAGCCTCATAGGCAGCATCCATGCCACACAGGGGGACATACATTGATGCAGTTGCATCTCTATACTCCCTGAGACTTCTTTTTGGAACTCATCACAGGATGTATTTGTATTTATTTAAACCATTGCTTTTAACCTAGCTTTGTAATACGCTCATCACCAGAAACCAACCTAGTGACTTTGGGTCTTAAGCAGACCTTTCAGGGAGTTTTGAGTTATATTTTTACCAGGTAAAGCAGAGTAACTAAATTCTGAGCAACTGCAGAAACATTTGGACAGTTGCAGACAGCTTAAAATGCCATTTGGCAGGAGAAGTGGAGACCTTTAGTTTTCCCTCATTTTTGCACTGAATATATATGATGATATAAAGCTAAATGTGCATATTGAACTTTTTGTGCTTGGTGTTGCCAGTGACCATCAAGACTTACTTTAGATGGGAGAGGTGAAAAAATAGAAGCACCTTACTGTTGAGCATACAGCATTTATGTCTTGCTACTAAACCCATCAGTAGTCATGCCTGAACTTTCCTTTTTTGTTAAAGCACATTAAAATTCTGCCTAATTGCTTTGTAAAGTGAAGCAATGGTATTTTTATCCTATAAATATAATGTAACTTAAAAAGTTTTCATACAAATGAGTTTATATCATTATCTAAATTGTCATGTATTTAAACAGCTTTTAAAAATGGGAGGCAGTCCTGACCCAGAGAGAGGGGAGAGAGAGAGAGAGAGAGAGAGAGAGAGAGAGAGAGAGAGTGAGAGAGTCTACTAAATGTCCAGTGAGTTATGTTAAAGATGCTCTTATTGTAGATTTTCGTTTAGCCCACAGTAAATGCACAACTGGGTATTTGTATGATTGGATTCCAAATTTAGAAATGTTCCCTGTCTTCAAAGCACATTTACTGGGTTACTGCAAGGTGCGTGTACAGAAAATACCTCTGAGGTTAACATGCTAAGTATTCATGGATGCTGTTTCACACTGACTCTAAAGCAATCATTTGTTTTCAGAGGAGGGGGAAGTTTCATTTCTTGTGTTTGTTTTTGTAGATACAGTTAAAAGTGGCTCCGAAAGTATGTAGGAAAAACCTTGAAATTTAAAAGCAAAAGGTCGGTATGTTGAATTTTTAATGGGAGAAAACATTTTTACTTGCATGTTGTATAGTTAACTATCAAAGGGTGTAATGTGTTGTTTTCGGTTTCTCCTTGCAAATTCCATTGTTTTTGCTTCGATCTTCGCAGTTACCAGTGGCATTCCCTTTCTTGTGATTTCCCTTCATTTGTGTGATGTTACAAAGGTTGGACAGTGCATCCCATAATAGTGACACACAATGTCTTTGACACAGCCCCACTGCCTTGTTGAATCTCTCTCTGTACCGTATGCATTGCCAAGTGTGAAACCACAATATGTAGTTTATTGAGAAACGGAAGGCTGCAGATCATTTTGCATGAGTAAAGCCCATCGGGGCTAAGAAGCTGACACTTCTTTTTACCTGTTTTGGGAATATGAAAATTACAATGGCAAACTGACTCAGCACTATCAGCTTTGTGCAATGTTATAAAGGCAGAAACAAAACACTACTGCACTGTGCTTGGCTTTTCAGGATGACTTTCCTATCATTACATTAAGTGGATTTGTCTGCAGCATACTGTAAATGCTATCTCTTGCAAATTTATATACTTCATTCATATACTCAATTAACATTCTAAAGTATTAGAAATACAAAGAAAATACTAAGGCATTTATAGCAATACTATGAAATCTCCAATAATTGTTTTGACTATTGCCTTTTGCTCTTTAGTGCAACCTTTCTGCATCGTTATGTTGCTTTTTCTCTTTTTATCATTTCACACTCCTGACTTAAATACTTGTTCACCCAATATTGCACTCACCTTTCTTATTGTACATGCAATGTAACAACACACAGTTTTGGTGCTTAACAATATTCCTTTTTTTTCTTTAATAAAGGATATTTATTTGAATTAACTTGATTTGTTTGTTTAAATACATTGGCGGTATTTTCATTTCAAAAAGGAGCATACCAATATTGCACCTTTGTTTTTTAAAGATGTATTTATTGTGTATACGGTGTTCTTCCTGTATGTATGCCTGCACACCAGAAGAAGGCATCAGATCTCATATCAGATGGTTGTGAGCCACCTTATGGTTTCCAGGAACTGAACTCAGAGCCTCTGAAAGAGCAGCCAGTGCTCTTAACCTCTGGGCCATCTCTCCAGCCCCCAATATTGCACATTTTAAATAGTATTCATTATATTAGTTACCTCCTACTGTGACTAAATACCTTGAGAAGAGGCAACAGGGAGAGGATTTATTGTGACTTAGAGTTCTGGGGACTACATGCATGACAGCATGGGGGTGAAACCAAGAACCCTTGTGTTCAGCTTGCTTTCTTTTCATTCAGTCCAGGTAACCAGGGGTGGTGTCCCCACATTCACAGTAGGCCTTTCTTCCTCGGTCACACCTTTCCAAAAACACCCTCATAGATATTTCTAGTGCTGTGTTTCCATGGTGAGTCAAGTCTAGTAAAGTTGATGATTCACGATAAACCATCTCAGTTCCATAGACCCTGAAACATGGGCTATCCAGGGCTGAACTGCTTCTTCCTGGATGCTGTTGAGGATTTCCATGGCAGCTTTATTTGAGCTGTTTATTATATGTGCTGTTTGTACACATGTACAAAGCTTGTTCCCAAAGTTTGCTTCCCAAAACTTGGAGATCTTTAAATGCTTTTAAGAGTTTGTTCATGATTATCTAAATTGAGAGATTGACCTCATACTTGTATGGAAATCACTAACTAGAGGCCAGCAGACACTGGCCAGTTTCTGTCAGCATAGTTTAATAGCATGAACAGGTGAAAAGCTACTCATCCCCCATGGCATGGAATGTGGATTGGCAACATGTTTTGTGTAATCGAATACTAGATTCTGTCAGAATTGGGATAGCAGTCTGAGGCAGAAGAGTCTAGCTTCCTGGAGTACAGCCCCGCACAGAGCCTTGCCGTGGTTTCTGAGGTCAGGTTTGTCCAGTGGGCAGCAATTGCTCATAAGTGGATCTCTTCATTTATCTAAACCTCTGATAGGTCAGGCTTTCCAGCCATTCAATTCCTCACTGTCTGTTCTCCCACAGGCCAGGCTTGGCCCTCTTTTCAGACACAGGTTAGCTTCTCTTCACACACAGGGCTCAGCTCTATAATCTGAGCCTGGATATAACTCTGCAACTCCCTAAAACGATCAGAAGAGGCAGCCCTGCTGTTTTGTGCTGAATACCTGGAAGGTTCTCTTGCCTGCCTGACTTAACTTTCTTTCTCATTACCTAAGCTTTGGAAACACCTGGATACGGGCCTTCCCACTCCCCAGCTCATACCAGCCTTGTGAATATTAAACTTTGGCTTTCCTGATGACTGAACCAAAAAAATCTTAATACCCTTCTTCACACCCTTCCCATGACTCAGTAATTATTCTGGACAGGTGGATTTCTTCTGGTCTGTGGCTCTTCTCGGCTCACTAGGGTTGTGTCCAGCTTCTCTGATCCAAAAATGGCTCCCTATCAAAATGAACCTGGCTAGATCTCTCCACTTTTCCCATCTTGCACAACTCACGAGCAGTTGCCCTTAGACCTTTCAGTCTCTGCCCACGTCCCACCCTCCGTCTTTCCGAAGTTGACTTCCGTCTGGCAGACAGCCTGGCTAGACCACCTTTCAGCTGTTCTTTGGCATTGGCTTTCATATGGTCTTTGCACTGCCGGCCTTGCCTCTGCATGCCTTTGCACAGTTGCTTTTCCCCTGTGTTGCTCTTGACTAGATGACAGGATTTCTGTGGACTTTTATTGCTGGAGCTCTATGCAAAGTGTCTCTTCCTAGCACTGTCCACGCCCCCTCTCCCCGACAGTGTGACTAACATTGTATGTCTCAATTATATAGTCATGTCCTAAAACCTTGTATCTGAGCACATGTTCTCAGGTTTTTATTGAAAGGGAAAGGACTGCTATAAATCCTTCCCTTGCTGCCTTCATAAGGAGCCAGTCCTGCAGACACCCGACTTTGCACTTTTAGAATTGTGAGATGTCAAGCCACCAGCCTGTGGCAGCTGGATCCAGCAGCCCTAGCAAAGCAAGGTAGCACCTGTAAGGTCTCCAGCATGGCTACCTAGGGACCTTGGCCTTTTCTCAAGTCTGCCCTGTTACTGTGTCTGCCGGTGTGATGACTCCAAAACAACCAGGTGTCCCATCCGGTGCCCTTGCACTTGCTCTCAGAGGAGCCAGGTAACTGTACCCAGTGGATGAGGAGCAGTAACACTCGTCTCCTGCCTGGAAAATGCAGATTCTGCTATGGGACGTAGTGGAGACTCCTTTGAGATGGCAAAGACCAGGACATCATCACTGCTTCATCTGAGTTGCTTCTGTTAAGAGCTGGACAAGAAAGCGAGGAAAAGACAGGAAACACTTGGTGAGGCTGTGTGGAGAACTCAAAAGTACCCAAACTACCATAGTTAGCAGTTCTGTTAAACTATAAATACTTCAATACTGCCAGATATGGCGTAAAGAGTTAAACATCTTAAAAATGTCAATTGAGAAGTGAGGAAAAATAGTACAAAAGAAAAAATTAGCATGACAGGCTAAAGAAATCCAAATGCTAGTGCACCTATGGGAAAGTAGTTGACCTTAGTAACTAGAGTTCACACTGGAAACCAAGACACATGCTCATGAGTTGTTACACATTAGACTGGTAATTCCAAGTGTAGACAAGTCTTGGAAAATAGTTTACCCACGATGGTTCTGTAACTGGGCACGACAATGGAAAATTACAGGAGATCCACAAAGACTGGCCAGAATGTTCTCTTGAGACACAATTTTCTTATGTAGTGGATGTGTGTAGAAACAAATCAGACGAGTGCTTGTGGTAGCAATCTGCAATAGCCAACAACTAAAGATAACCCAGTGCTCTATCAACAGGTAGGTGAACAAACTATTCTTGACGTGAATGCCCTCAGTGGGGACAGCAGCGGGAAAGGTACAGCCTAGGAAGGCAACTTGAGGAATCTCACTAAGCAAAACAAAGCTAAACGTATATGTATGCTTTCAGTCATGAACTTAAAAACAGGCAAAACTAAACTAGTGTTTGGGGTGTTATTCAGATAGTAAAATTATAAAGAAAAGAAAGTGGTTGCCATAGAAATCACAATTGTCACCTTTAAAGCAAAGTACTAGGAGGCGAACAGACCCAAGCCATCTGTAGACTGTCAGATTGCCTCAGATGGTGGTTTGATATGGGGTCAATAACCTGTTTGATTAGGTCTATGCATTTTAAAAATAAATATTACATGTTGTACCTTTCTAAAATGTTCTCTTAGAATTATAGAAAATTGCTTCTAGAATTCAGTTGCCTCCCTCTTTTGAACTGCAAAATAATTTGCAAGCTCAAAACACAGAGAACCATAGCTGCTGCAAACACGGAGAACCATGGCTGCTGCAAACACGAGAACCATGGCTGCTTTCCTTGCATTAGCTGGCAGAAGCAGAGCCGAATTCAGAGCTCTGGTGGCCTTAGGGCAGTGCAGGCTTCTGGAAACAGTTTCCCTCATTTACTAGCTCTATGGAGGGTTTAACTCCTGCTATGGGTTTTGCTTTAATATGTATATTTGAAGTAGGTGAGATTTTTTAAAATTTATTTATTTATTATGAATACAATATTCTGTCTGTGTGCATGCCTGCAGGCCAGAAGAGGACACCAGACCTCATTACAGATGGTTGTGAGCCACCATGTGGTTGCTGGGAATTGAACTCAGGACCTTGGGAAGAGCAGGCAATGCTCTTTACCACTGAGCCATCTCTCCAGCCCAGTAGATGAGATTTTTAAGAACAAAACCTGCTTTAAGGAGTGAGGACTCCTGGGGCCTGGTCCTGCAGCTCAGTGGTGTAAACGAGGCAACAAGGGCTTCTCTGTCTCATGGCTGTTATGTGATTTGAGAACCCCGAAAGCCACAATAGAGTCCTGGCACACAGGACTGCTTGACATCACCTGGAAGATAGTTTAGAAACAAAAGCATCCATGACTAGAAAGATGCCTTGTGATTTTTAGAAAACAGCAGTTAGTGTTATTTCCACAAAATGAACACTATCAGTCACATTTTAACTGAATAAAAGATCTGTAACTTTGACTCTGTGGAAGGAACTGAGTGCAGACATTCACACACCATCTAGTGGACCTTAAGAGTCCTCCTGTAGAAACAGCTCCAAAGAAAAGTCCATGGGTTGCTATTTGTGGAGGGACGTTGGTCAAATGACAAAGCTGGCTTCCCACCCCATTGCTCTATCCTGAAGTCACTGTCACACACTGCGCAGCCTCCAGTGTTCCCTCTGTAGAGCAAGAATGGGCTACTTAGAGGCCTGTTAGAAAGTCTCCACACCACAGATGAGACCAAGACATAAAGAAACTAAAAAAGAACAACCAAAGCAAAACTCAATTCAGAAACTGGGGAGTTAAAAATCACATATCTAAAAAAAATAATAAAATAATCCATGAAACAATGTGTTGTGATAATAAGAGCAAAGGGGAAGGCTTGGAAACCGAGTCTATGGCAGCTAAGATCACAAAGTCGGGCATGGGCCAGGCATGGTGACCTTTTTCCTAGCAAGAGGAAGGCAGAGGCAGAAGGATCTCTGGGTTGAGCTCAGTCTGGTCTATGTAGCAAGTTCCAGGCCAGCCGGAACTACACAGTGAAACCCAGGCTTGGCACTGACGAGCTGAAGAAATGAAAGCTGGCCAGAGTGGACAGTGCACAATTTAGAGGATTAATCCCACCAGGATACACCTAATTCTTGCCTGAAAGAGGAAAGAAATGACTAAGGGGTGCAATGATCAGAAGCGTACTGTCAGCTGCTTACTGTCCTTGTTTGAAAGAATTCAAGTTGGGATTGCGTTCCTAAGTAACAAGTTACCTGAGGAACACTCCAGGAGGTGAGGACTTCAGAGTGCTCCCTGGGAGAGCCATACAGGGGCTGGCAAGATCTGTGGAGTGACGATACTCTGTGAGAACAGGGCTTTAAGAAGTTCTATAAAGAATTGGGTAGGATATACTTAAGGGAAGAGGCACTGAAGTATGCTTGTGTGATGGTTAAAAAAGATAGAAAGCCAAAGTAACAGGAAATAGCCATGTGTTCCTGTTTCTTAGTTTATAATTAAGAAATTGGAAGAAAAAAAAGAAATTGGAGAGCCATTTATAGTGGCACAGTATAGGCAGATTTTCTGTCCCTCCTACTAGCTCCCAAATCATGACATGGAGACTATTATTAATTATAAAACTTGGCCAATAGCTCAGCCTTGTTTCTAACTAGTTCTTATAACTTAAGTTAGTCCATGTCTTTTAATCTATGTCCTAACACGTGGCTTTTACCTCCATCCTATTTTGTGTGTCTGAGTCTGGCTGGTGGCTCCTCAGACTCTGCCCTTCTCCCCAAAGTCCTTCTACTCTGGCTCTCCTGCCCAATCTTTTCTTTCCCAGCTCTAGGTTAAGTCGGGTCTTTATTAACAATGAGAGTAATACATATTTACAGTGGGCAAAGATTGTTACACAGCAGTACAGAGTTGTAATTCAGCACTCAAGGGACTGAGGAGAATCTCACCTTCAAGGCCATCCTGGGCTAAGTGGCAAGACTGTCTCAAGAAAAAGAAAACAAGATGCCCCGACGCCTTTGGTTGTAATACACCTTCAATTCAAGGGACAGAGAAGGTGGGAAGACTATGCTTCCTGGGGGCTGGAGAGATGGCTCAGTGGTTAAGAGCAGTGCCTGCTCTTCCAAAGGTCCTGAGTTCAATTCCCAGCAACCACATGGTGGCTGACAACCATCTGTAATGAGATCTGGTGCCCTCTTCTGGCCTGGAGACATACACACAGACAAATATTGTATACATAATAAATAAATATTTTAAAAAAATGCTTCCCTCCCATATGCCTATCCCAGTTCTCCGTGGAGTCACAGGTTTACTGTAGTCATGGAAGGATTTTCTGTGTGCGTGTGTGTGTTTAATATCACCAGTACAGGGGTCCTACTGGTTCACATAAGAGCAGTTGGTTTACTGCCATTTTCTGATGGTTCCACAGAATGCACTATGCACCTCAGTATATGTGTATCCACAGGGACACCCACAGATAAGTCCACATTAGATACATCTGTGTTACCCACAATGCCTGCTGGTCTTAGGAGACTGATCTTGCATCCTTCTGTCAGGATGCACTCTGAAGTCTTCCTCCGAAGGTCCCTTTCCTGATTACTAAGCTAATCTTCAGATTTTTCTGGAAAATCGGTGAAGAACACTCACCAGGTTACCAGCAGCACAGATATCCCAAGGGCCAGAGCACAGCTTCCAGCCTGTGTCCTAGGTCCATGTTCCCCGACGAGTTCCCTGAGAGGACATGACCTGCCCAGGCTTGACAGCCCGTGCAGCACTGCGGGGGACAGAGCTGTGGCTGGCTAGTGCTTGCCAAGCTGTCGCCAGGCAATGACAAAGGCCAGTTCACTCCCTAGCCATGACTGATCCACTGCAAGAACTCAATATTCCTTCAACCAACAATGTGCTGGCATGAAAACTCTCTGTGTAAAATACTTATTTTAATAGCCACCAAGAAGAAAGAAATGGAGCAAGAGAAAGCATTGACAATGGAGCAACATTTCCCAGTTAGAGATTGTTTCTATCCAGGAAGTAATTTTGTTCTATTTTTGCACATTAAATATGAATGGAAATTTAACATGGTCATTTCCACCATGCTTTTATAATTGCTGCCAAGTTCTACAGTAGTCTAAATGCCTCCCATTCAGTCACAGGCTGAGGTTTGCCTTGTATGTTGCCTCACAGCAAGCAGGGCTGAGAAGATGCTACCCACCTCATTTAGAACCCAGTCAGCCATTTTACAGATTACTCAGGAGCGTACAGAGCACAATGGAGACTCCAGAGCGCAGTGACTTTAGACCTTTTGGGTTTTAAGTGCAGACCTGCTGCTTTCCTTCACTGTGACTCAGTTTGCCCTCTGAGACACAAGGCTGGACAGAATCTGAAGTTTTCAAATCTTCCACCGTGTGTTTCTTTGAGTCATGCCAACTCAAACAGTCCACTGCAGGCAATCAATAGAATAAGAGTGCTCTACAGCCCATGGCCCCTGCCTAACAGCCACAGGGGAGTGGACCCTCACACAGAATTGAAGAGATGCCAACTGGGGACGAGTGAAGGAAGACCATAGCTGCCTGCCACTCCCCGTCCACTCCTCGCTGCCCGGGCAGCTTGCTCTTGGCATCCACAGGGCTTGGGAGAAGGGGAAGCACTGCACCAGCCTGGGACAGATTTTTCCCAAGGCAGATCTTTGTTTGGGGGGAATTTTACCCCAAACATAAAATCCATTTGTTTCCTACAAAGTCATGTGGGTCTGGGCCATAGCCAGAGGCCCAAGGGGTCTCCAGGCTGGTCAAGATTATACTAAACACTTGCTTCATCAATACTGACATCTTGACGTCACAAAAGTCCCTGTACATTATATATCTTTGCTCCAGCCTCAGCTCCAATAGCTTACACAACACCTCAACACCACCCTGAGGAATAATTTACAACTAAGTTGTTTTAAAGAAACAAACTGATGAGTTTGGATGATTGTATACACTGACAACATGCCATCATACCAGAACGTCCACGGCATGGTTTCCCACTAGAGTCCTCCCCTCCCTCTACTGCCCTTCCTCGTTTTTTCTTTGCTGGGGATGGACCCAGTGCCTTAGCAGGGAGCTACACCTCCAGCTGAGTCCCACACTCTTTTGTAGGCTATGCCTACCCTGCCCACAAATAACCACTGACTTGCTTTTTGTCACTAGAGAGGTTGGCTTGCCTTCCTTTGCTCAGCATGGGATTCAATGCACACCATTTCCCCTTTCAATTGCTCAGTAAGCAAGCCACTATATGGATGCAGTATTGTGTTCTGTTAGCTTACACTACAACAGGGGCTCTGGCACAGTCTGTAAGTTTTAAAGTCCTTTCTCTGGGCCAGCTTTGAGAGTTGGGAGCAGTCCCATAGCTTTATGGGGACACCTCATGCTGGATGGAATATAAGATGGCACTTCCTATTGCAATAAAACAGAATCAAATCACTACATGACAAAATAGTTTCCTTAATCTAAAACTTTAGCTAAAAACCTCTTAATATTAAAATCAAATTTCAGTATAATTAAGAGTCTAGTTGAAATCCAACATTTTTCTCCATTGTGGTTACTGTGCATTGTTCAGGGAAGGATTGTTTTGTTTTTTGAGACAGGGTTTCTCTATGTAGCTTTGAAGCCTGTACTGGCACTCACTCTGTAGACCAGGCTGGCCTCAAACTGCCTGGCCAGGGAAGGATTTTTAAGAGCATTTTTAATGATAGCACAAGTATTTTATTTTAGCTGAACACTTCTTGAAACATGGCATTTTAAGTATTCCAATTGTCTTATGGTTTCTGAAGCTGTGCAGAGACACCAAGACCATGGCAACTCTTATAAGGGCAAGCATTTATTTGGGGCTGGCTTATGGTTTCAGAGGTTTATTTCATTACTGTCACGGTGGTAAGCATGGCATGCAGGCAGAGATGGTGCTGGGGAAAGAGCTGAGAGGTCTACATCTGGATCTGCAGGCAAAGGAAGAGATTGCCGCACTGGACATGGCTGGAACTTCTGAGACATCAAAGCCCATTTCCACAGTAACACACATCTTCTAACAAGACCACACCTCCTAATAAGGCCACTCCCTGCGGGCCTTTGGGGGCCATTTTTACTCAAACCACTACAGCAATGAAGGAATCAAAAACTAAATATTTTGAGGACAAAAAAAATCAAGTTGCTTGAAAACCATAATCTCAACAAAAAAATAAAATTACACTTCTTATTCTGGCTAGTTTTGTATCAACTTGACACAAGCTAAAGCCATCTGAGAGGAGGGAACCTCAACTGAGAAAACACTGCCATAAGAGCAGGCGGTAGGTGCGCCTGTGTGGCATTTCTTAGAGGTCGATGGAGGGAGGGAGGGACTGTGGAGGGAGGGAGGGACTGTGGATGGAGGGAGGGAGGGACTGTGGATGGAGTGAGGG